>JAAMPD010000409.1:0-53930 GCA_025266255.1 Trissolcus basalis | reverse complement strand
AATTCTTATTTTTTTTTTTGTAAATAAAAGTAAAGCTCCGAGAACAAAATAAAGTTAATCGTAGATTTATTTATTAAACGGTGTTTTTTATGTTGTTACAGTCACAAAATTTATTCGTATTGGGATCGCGGATAAGAACGACAATCCACCTTATTTCGATAAAGAATTATACGAAGCTGAGGTAGACGAGAATGAGGACATACAGCATACAGTTCTTACGGTCACCGCCAAAGATCACGATGAGTGTAAGTATAACTTTAATCCTGATCAATTTTTGATCCGTCCTTTTGGAGCCAGGAGAATCAGGATTTAACCATTCAAATTTTTTTTTTTCATATTTCAGCCTCGCGTATTCGATACGAGATCACAAGCGGTAACATAGGCGGTGCGTTTGCTGTGAAGAATATGACTGGCGCCATATATGTCGCTGGCGCCTTAGATTATGAGACCAGAAAGAGGGTAAATTTTGTCTCCAAAATTTGTCGCGTTGACTTTCTTTATGACGCTAAAATGTTCGATCTGATTTATATGCTTGACTGATTTTTTTCTTTTGATTTTTCAGTTTGTTTTTTTTTTCTGATTGTAAAATTAAGTTAAGTACATCTAGTTGTTTTGTTTTTGTTGGTACCCAGAAAGAAGGTAAAATTTGTCACCGAAATTTACGAGTTGACTTTCTTTATGACACAAAATGGTTTGATCTGATTTATTTGTTTTGGTTTTTGCTAAATTGCTATTCAAATAGCCACTTTTATGTGCGTAATCTTTTTCATCTTTTTAAACGTCAAATTTTTGTCGCTTTTGATTTGATTTGTTGTAACTTTGATTTTATATAAATTTATTAAAATTTGTTAGAATAATTTCCAATGAAATAAATTACTAAATAAATTATATTTATTTTTTAACCATCCATTTTATATTTGTTTTTCCCAAGTGCAATTAAAATTTACTCTCCAATTAAATTGAAAATATAAAAGTCAATATAAACTTGTAATTTATATTTATTTTTTATTTTACGGCTGTTCTAATTTTGCTTTTATCTTCTCAGTACGAACTGAAACTAACAGCATCGGACAACTTGAAAGAAAACTACACGATAGTAGTTATCCACGTGAAGGACGTAAACGACAACCCCCCTCACTTTGAAAGGCCTACATACAGAACTCAAATCACCGAGGAAAATGACAGGAACTTGCCGACAAAAGTTCTCCGGGTAATTTATTCATTTATTTACACTCAGCATCAATGGGATAAATGATGTATGAAAGTATAATAGCACCTCGTAGCTCATGAAAAGCTCACCTCAAACTGAAAGGCCAATTTTTTTTTATTTTCACCCCGAATTCATTAAATGCGGAATTTTTTTCTCATAACTCGACCCTTATCCTCAGGTGATAGCCACTGATGGCGACAAAGACCGGCCACAAAATTTGGTTTAC
Source organism: Trissolcus basalis (assembly GCA_025266255.1). Classification (NCBI taxonomy): domain Eukaryota; kingdom Metazoa; phylum Arthropoda; class Insecta; order Hymenoptera; family Scelionidae; genus Trissolcus; species Trissolcus basalis. The sequence goes on along the minus strand of JAAMPD010000409.1, from coordinate 52,494 downwards.
TTTTTGACCGGCCAGGGTATCGACCCAGAAAACGCGGCCAATAGCAAATTCGACATCAACCGCACGAGTGGAGAGATATACGTGCTAAAGGTAATTTGAGCTTGATTTACAATGGCGCAGGAAACGCATCGGGATCGCAAAAAATGAGCGTTGATTTTTGTCATTACAGCCGTTAGACAGAGACCAGCCGCACGGTCGACCTCAATGGCGGTTCACTGTTTTCGCACAGGACGAGGGAGGCGAGGGCCTGGTGGGGTACGCCGACGTGCAAGTGAATCTCAAGGACGTCAATGACAACCCGCCGCTGTTCCCCCAGGGCGTCTATTCTGGGAACGTGACTGAAAATGGCACAGCAGGTGGGTATCGGTTGGCAAACTTCCATCGTTGCAACGAGTCCTTCGAGTTTGATATCTGTATGTACATTTTTATTTCAGGCATGGTTGTTATGACGATGACGGCGGTCGACTATGACGACCCTAAAGAGGGCACCAATGCCAAACTGGTCTACTCGATTGAGAAGAACGTGATCGACGAGGCAAATGGCATGCAGATCTTTGAAATCGAACCGGAAACGGGCGTCATCAAAACCGCGGTCTGCTGTCTTGACCGGGAACGAACGCCGGATTACTCGATCCAAGTTGTCGCAGCGGATGGAGGGGGGCTCAAAGGTACAATTCCAACACCAAAACATTTCCGTTACAGTCCAAACAGTCAGATTATAATAATGATTTTTCAACGATAAATAACATGATAGTTTTCTAGACTTTACAAATGAAAGAGAATCGCGTTAAATCAACTTTGCGATGAACAATTCTTTTTAGCAGCACTCGAAAGCTCTTCTGATCGATTGCAAAAGTTTTTCTCGATATAATAGTGAATAATTAATTCCTATCGAATAATTTAGGCGGTATCGGTAGAAGGTCTACCGATACGTTAATTTATCATAAAATGAGCAAAATGATCAAACGAAGTTATAACAAAATATTAATAATGAACTATTTGATCGAGGCCTGTAAAGGATAATTCAATATCATGTAATATAACATTCGATTAACTGTTAATGCACCGGAAAGGGTTGGCAGAAAACTTGGCGTTTGTATCGCAAGCTGAATTTGTTTGATATTGTTAGATATTAATATCGATAATGAAATTTTGATTTTTTTAATAATTTTGCTGTTAGTTAAATATTTAGGTTATCTATTTTGTTATAAAACATTGCTTAATTATGAAACATGATAAATAATGAATAAATAATAGAATAAAAATAATTTCTGGCAGAATTAAGTTCGGATTAATTAAAATTCGACGGGTGCGTTAAAAATTCAATCGAAATAAATCATCGCAATTGCGTATATCAATTCGCCGCGCAACTGAGCTACAAATTATCCCGTTCGGCGGAATTCAGTATCACCCTTTCCAACGGCGTTGACACTGCGAGTCACATTTTTCAGTAGATTTACTCACTAATTTGGAGAAAATGCTCCCCGTCGTTAACTTGGGGATTATCTGATCATTTTTTATTTTTTTTGATATGTAGTCTTCTTAAAAAAAAAAATGAAAATTGTTATAAATACCAAGATAATCCCGAAGTTAGAACCTCTTACTAGAAACGCAACCACAAACGTGATTGCAGAACTGTCGACACTACTTTTAAATTAAAAAATATAGCCTAAAACTACCTTAATACGGAGCAAAAAAATTCATAATTTATTAACATTCCTACGCTTCAAAAAAGGCACAAAATCAGCATTTTTTAAATTGCTAATACCCCTTAAATCATTCGGCAAAAAAACAGACTTTTTGACGTGTTATAATAAACTGTTTTATGGAACGATTCGATCGTGACTAGTGTCTAAAATCGTATTTGTTTGCAGGCACTGGGACGGCGTCGATAAGAGTGAAAGATATAAACGATATGCCGCCCCAATTCACGAAGGATGAATGGCAGACCGAAGTGGACGAAACGGACGGGCCGGATCTGCCGGACACCCCGATCCTCACCGTCACTGTCCACGACGAAGATGAAACCAACAAGTTCCAGTACAAGGTGAGTGCATCCCAGCAGATAGTTCAATAAATTCAAAACCCAACTTTCGATTATCTAGGTGTACCTGGTTTCACACTTGTTTTCATTGTAGGTGATAGACAATAGCGGTTATGGAGCAGATAAATTCACAATGGTGCGCAATAATGACGGCACGGGATCCCTCAAAATCGTCCAGCAGCTGGACTACGAGGATACTCTGCAGAGCAACGGGTTCCGATTTCGAATACAAGTGAACGATAAGGGAGAAGACAATGATAATGACAAGTACCACGTCGCTTATTCCTGGGTTGTTGTCAAGCTGCGTGACATCAACGACAATAAGCCCCAGTTCGAACGAGCCAACATCGAGACTTCCGTCACCGAGGATGCTCCTGTGGGAACCAACCTGGAGACCTTCAAGGCCACCGATCCGGACCAGGGTGGAAAGAGCAAGGTGTCCTATTCGATTGACAGGAGATCGGACAGGAAACGGCAGTTCTTCATCAACGAGACCGGAACTGTCTCCATCCAGAGGAGCCTCGACCGAGAGGAAAATTCTCGACATCAAGTTAAGATCCTCGCCATCGACGATGGCATCCCACCGAAAACTGCCACGGCTACTCTGACCGTCATCGTTCAGGATATCAATGACAATGCGCCGAAATTCTTGAAGGATTACCTGCCGGTGCTGCCGGAATATGTGACGCCGAGAAAAATTGTCGAGATTTCTGCAACTGATGATGATGACAGGTCCAAGGCCAATGGACCGCCTTTCACCTTCAGGATGGATCCTAATGCCGATGACATCATCAGGGCCAGTTTCTCTGTAGAAAGTGACACGAGTATGTTTTGAGAATTTGTTGATGAAAATGAATAGTGAAGAGGATGTGAGTGTGAATGTGTGAAAATTTTGTTTTTGCAGAGGGTGCTAATGGAGATGGCATGGCTATAGTTTCGTCCTTGAGGACGTTCGATAGGGAGCAGCAAAAGGAGTATCTGATTCCTATTGTTATGAAAGATTCTGGAACCCCGGTGATGATCGGTACGAGTACTTTAACAGTTATTATAGGTGACATCAATGACAACAAGATGCAACCTGGGTCGAAGGATATATTCGTTTACAATTATGCGGTACGTTTCAATCGATTTTCAAGCGTTTATATTACATAGTAGTTCATGTAAAAATAAATAAAAAATGTATTAGTTTTGAAATATTCAGCATTTCTGAGTATTTTAAATTATTGGAACAATTTTTAATAACGACAATATTATTAATTGTTTATTTGATAGAATAAATTTTTCACATTTTACATTTAACATTTCAAATATTTTTTCAAGTACAGTCAGGTAGTATGAGATCATAAAAACTAAAAGCATAGTCATTAGGATATATTTGAGCATACCAACTCATGTTGCACCATCAATTCTTAGTCGATTTCTTCAAAACTTGCCCGTTTCTAAAAAATTGTTTTGACTTTTAAGTTTACCACGAAAAGAAGGAACTTGTGCAAGTAAACAAGAAAGTAATTTGTCATTCCAATTTGCAGGGACAGTCACCAGACACACAGATAGGTAGGGTATACGTGTACGATTTAGACGACTGGGATCTGCCCGACAAAAAGTTTTATTGGGAAGGAGCGGAACACGATCGGTTCAAGCTGGACGAAGAAACTGGCATGATAACAATGAAGTCAGGCACCCACGATGGCAAGTACCATCTGAAGTTCAAGGTGTACGATCGAAAGCACACGCAAACAGACATTCCCGCGAACGTGACAGTGACAGTTAAAACCATCCCTCATGACGCAGTCATGAACTCGGGATCAGTGCGGATATCAGGGATCACCGACGAGGACTTTATAAGAGTTTGGAATTATAAGGTAAATCTCGAGCTCGAAAAGCATCTCAGCCTTATGACTCAGAGATTTACAACTCTTTTTCTGCCCATTCTTTTGTAGACCCAGGAACTATCAAGAAGTAAGGCAGATCTGTTTAGAGATAAGCTGGCAAAACTGCTGGGCATAGAACGGGAGAATGTGGACGTGTTCAGCGTGCAGCTGCGTCGTAAACATCCGCCACTCACTGACATCAGATTCGCCGCACACGGCTCACCGTATTATAAACCTGTTAGATTAAACGGAATAGTTTTGATGCACCGTGAAGAGGTTTGTAACCAACCTAGTTTGGAACCGGCGAGCTTTTACTCAATCCGAGGAGCGGCTGTTTATTTTTGTATTTTGGCTTTTTAGATTGAACTCAGCGTTGGAATAAACATTACGATGGTAGGAATAGATGAATGTTTATACGAAAATGTCATGTGCGAGGGAAGTAGCTGTACAAATACCCTGGACATAAGTAATATCCCGTACATGGTGAACGCCAACAGAACAGCGTTGGTGGGAGTCAGAGTTGACGTTGAAGCAGAATGCACTTGCGGAGCCAGGAACTTCAGCAAAGCCGAGACTTGCAGAAATAGTCCGTGTTACAATGGAGGACGTTGTGTTGAAGGAAGAAGTGGCTTGACGTAAGTTTCCACCGGGTTTAACATTTACCCAAATAAATATGTATAAACATCATTATTTTATTTCGGTGCATCATTAAATTTAATAATAATAACAACAACTTGAATATGTAACTGAATATTCACATTTTCAAAATACATGGACATTTGAGTATTTACTCGAGATTTATCTATTGATTTATCCGCAAGTACTTTTTCACGTTCCATTACTTGTTTTAGTTGTCAGTGCCCTGCGGGTTACAACGGACCCAGATGCCAGCAAACAGCTAGAAGTTTCCGTGGCAACGGCTGGGCTTGGTACCCGGCGCTGGAGATGTGTGATAACAGTCACCTGAGTTTCGAGTTCATAACGAGAAAACCAGATGGTCTTTTGTTATATAACGGTCCTATAGTTCCTCCAGAGATTGAAGAAACCATGGTTTCTGATTTTATATCCGTCGAACTCGAGCGAGGAATGCCCCGAGTTCTCATCGACTTCGGATCCGGCACACTCGAGCTCAAAGTCAAAACCCTCAAGACTCTCGACGACGGCGAGTGGCACCGGCTCGACATCTTCTGGAACACCGAGGTGGTCAAGTTGATCGTCGATTACTGTAAATCGGCCAACATCATGGAGTCGGACGACGGGTCTCCTCCACAGATCAACGACGCGAGTTGCCAGGCCACGGGGGCGGTTCCTCCCTTCAACGAGTATCTGAACGTGAACGCGCCCCTGCAGATCGGCGGTCTTTACGTCGAACAATTCGAGCCGGACCAGTACAAGTGGAAACACATGCCTGTGGGCAAGGGCTTCGATGGCTGCATCAAGAACCTTTTCCATAACAGCAAGCTCTACGACCTGGCACACCCCGGATTGTCGCGAAACAGCGCGGCTGGTTGCCCGCAGACCGAGGAGATCTGCAACAACCAGGAAACGACGTTCAGATGCTGGGAGCATGGCACTTGTGTTGGCAGTTTTACCGAGGCAAGGTGCCAGTGCAATCCTGGTTGGACTGGTCCCGGCTGCATGACCAGAACCATCCCGACGACGTTCAAACCACAGAGCTATGTCAAATACGCCCTCTCCTTTGACCCGGATAAGTATTCCACGCAGATCCAGCTGAGATTCCGAACCAGGGAGGAACGGGGAGAGCTCTTCCGAGTGAGTGACCAGCACCACAGAGAGTATTCCATTTTGGAGATCAAAGACAACAAACTCCGGTTTCGGTACAACTTGAACAGCGTCAGAACGGAGGAGAGAGACATCTGGTTGTCGGCGGTGAACGTTGATGATGGCCAGTGGCACACTGTCAGGGTGTCCAGGTATGGCTCTGCTGCGACACTTGAACTCGACGGGGGCGAGGGTAGGAGGTTCAATGAAACGTTCTCCTTTGAAGGCCACCAGTGGCTCATGGTGGACAAACAAGAGGGAGTCTACGCCGGCGGCAAGGCTGAGTATACTGGAGTCAGGACTTTTGAGGTTGATGCTGACTATCAAAAGGGTCGGTTTCTGTTTCATAATTTTGTTGAACTTGACGCTGGAGTTGTGATTGTTCGAGTACTTGATTGTAATTTGGTATTGCAGGCTGTATCGACGACATCAGATTGGAGGGCAAACATCTGCCGTTGCCGCCTGCTATGAATGGCACCCAGTGGGGACAGGCAACTATGGCCAGAAACCTGGAGAGGGAATGTCCCTCTAACAAACCTTGTTTGAATGTCATTTGCAACGAGCCATTCGAATGCATTGATACTTGGAATGATTACGAGTGCACGTAAGTAATTTGGTAGACGAAATTAGAGAAAGAAAGATTCCAAGGAAAAATAAAATGATCCAAAGATGCAGATTATTCGAAGCTAATAAAGTTTAATTTCCCTTAATTGAGTTTTTTAATTCAAGATCTTTGGAGTTATTAGTTTGAAGGAATTAATTAAAAGTTGCTTGGTGAATCACTTTTGTAGCAGGGATGAATTTTGTAAACTGTTGATTTTAAATAGTTTTTAAAAATGTTGAACAAACAAAAATGTGTGATTAAATGATGAGATGTAAATGAAATTGAAATTTGAATTGTTTTGCAGATGTGGCGAAGGTCGAGTTCGAACGACTGACAATAAAGGTTGCATGGACAAAAACGAGTGCATAGACTTCCCGTGTCTGAACGGAGGAAGATGCATCAACCAAGACCCTCGTTACCGATATAGGTGCATCTGCCCAGACGGATTTTGGGGAGAAAATTGTGAACTGGTCCAAGAAGGACAAACACTAAAGCTCAGTATGGGTGCTCTGGCAGCCATTTTGGTTTGTCTCTTAATTATTCTTGGTGAGTATTTTGAAAATGAAGCTTGCATAAGATTAATTTGAATTGAATTCATCCAAAAGATGATATTACGAATGCTCGATATTGAAGTTGAATTAATTATCATTTTGTTTCGCAAAAACAAGTGGCTCTGGCGGCTTATCGATTCTGGAAGCGCAAGAGCGTCAGATGCGACGTGGAAACACCGTCTTACGTCTGATTGTTTAGTCTCAAACAAAAATAATTCTATTTTAATAAGCTAAATAATAACAGACTAAGGAAGAGGGGGCCTTAATAAGTTCGATAATCAGACGAGAAAAAAGTAATGTTAATGCCAGAGAGTTAGTGAGACAGTCGTGAGTTTCAAGATTCAATTAGTCGGTCAATCAGCCGGGCACGCAGCGCAACATCCACTTGGCGCAACCGTTTTCTTTTGTTTCTATTTTTCCTCTTAGAACTCGTCGGCACTGACAATGCAATGACATAGAAATCCTCATTCGTTTGACATTCAAATTCACGACCATTCGGTTGGAACACCAATTTCAATATTGAAATCATCAAACTGTGATCATGCGAACCATCGAAAACAATCGAGATCCCTAGAATCAGAAATTGATAGAATATACAATCACTCTAGTTATCATCGCTTTGATTGCTTTCATACAACTTCAATGTTTTTCAGATAAAAACAGTTTTCCTATCAAAACGAATCCCATCGGTCTAGACCATCCCAAAAGGATTGGCTTCATTTCTCCAAAAATAATCTCGTACTTTTTTATTTACAGTACTTGTGCTAGTCTTCGTAGTCTATAACAGGAGAAGAGAGTCCCACATCAAGTATCCTGGCCCTGACGATGACGTCAGAGAAAATATCATTAATTATGACGATGAAGGTGGCGGAGAGGATGACATGACTGCTTTTGATATCACACCTCTTCAGATTCCTATAGGTGGGCCTATCCCTGAGATGGGAGGAAAGTTGCCAACGTGTAAAATTGCCTGTGAGTAAATTAACTGATAATAATGACATTATACAATTTTGCAAATGGAACATTAATGGGCTATACCTATATGTGAAATAAATACGATCATGAATATAAAAAATTGCATTTGGAAATTGATTGACATTTTCATTTGATTTGTTAAATCTCTTTTCAGATCCATTAGGTCCAGAACCAAATGTAGGAATATTCATAGAAGATCACAAGAAGAGGGCTGACAGTGATCCCAACGCTCCTCCCTTCGATGATTTACGAAACTATGCTTACGAAGGCGGAGGAAGCACGGCAGGCTCATTATCATCGTTAGCATCTGGTAAATTGTCAAACTTTTAAGTATCCAATTTAGAATAACTCGGGAATGAAAACTCCTATGGATAGCGATTATCCGATGGAAAATAGCGGAGTTAGCGCATTTGTCAAACTCCGTAGACTTCAAAAAAGTTTCTTTCATTCGAAAACTCGTTTTGTTTCCCTCAACAACAAGTTTATAAGACGTTACGAAAAACAATACCGTCTGCTTTTCTCTATAAATCACAATTGTAATTCGAATAAATGAAACTTTATGATTCTTATTGTTTTTGCATTTTACAATACGCTTTGTATTCGTTTTAATTTGCAAAATATTTATCCCAGCTTTAACGATATCATTTTCCCAGTATGATAAAATGAAAAAAATTTATTTATTTATTTATTTCATCAATAACGGCAGCAGTATACACTGATTCCACCGAATCTATATTCATTTGATTTCATCATAATTAATATCGAGATATACATCACAATCAACCCGTTCGATAAATACTAAAATTTAAAATAAAGAAAAATGGAGACAGTACAAAGAAAAATAAGAAAAGTATAAATGAACAGAAACGTTGACTAGAAATATGTATCAGAACAATTATCTAAAGAACAAAATGTTTAAAAATGAAAACGATTGATTAATTGGGACTGTTGCAGGCACAGATGATGAGGCACATGAATATGAATATTTAGGAGCTTGGGGTCCAAGATTCGATAAACTAGCGGACATGTACGGCGGCGAAGTGGAAAGCGAAGAGGAGGAATAAATTTCAATTACACCTCAGAGAATGATAGATTTGTAATCTACTCAGAAAGGATAAGCTATTGTCAACTGCCACACATTCAATTCAACGAGAGCCAAGGAGGAACTCGCGGTAGCGGTGCAAATTTTTCTCAGACTTGGGAAAATTCAACGGTACCAAAGATTAAATTAAGTCTGAACGTTCGAAAGTACCCTTCCGCCTCTCTTCTTCCAACTCTCGAATACTAAGTCAAACTATGGAAAGGAACAAAGGTGGAAAATAAAAAAAGGACAAGTTAATTTAGTAGAAAATAGTACAATGAAGATAATGAAAGATTGCTGATCGAATGCCAAGTGAGCGGCATGAGTACCGGACAACAAACTTGTCCTTTGCTCGTTCGCGTATTTTGCAAGATTTGTATTATATGATTGCAAATGAGTTGATGGCAACGCGAGTTTGGCGTTTAAAGCGTAAAACAAAGTATGAAGAGAAGAAAAAGAAAAATAATATTGCAATAATTTCAAAGTCACTACTTTAATAAAAGTGAAGATGCATAAAAAAAATTTGTATAACGTATACGTAGTCATCCCTCGCATGCATACGTGACGTAAGGAACTTTTGTATGATAATTTTTCACTTTTTACAACGATATTTTTTTTGTTTTTGTATATTGTTTACTGTGATTCGGATCCGTCGAATGTTTTTTCCACTCCAAGTCACTTGTCGCGACGGATATGTTGTCGCATCGAATTCAATTATGGAAGTACAAAATTATCAATTAAAGTAAGCCGTATAAGATCGTGCACTAGATCTGCTGCGCATTTCAACATCTTGTTTGTGATCTTGCATTTGTGTTCATGTGTTGCCTTTTAGCGTCTTCGATCAGCTTTGACAATGTCTCAACCAGTCAACCATTACAAACTTTGTAAGATCTTGTACGATATGCATGTAAGAAAGTTTCAAAGAATAACACTTGTCGAAAACGAGAGATCACACGTAAGATCTTAAGTGCCTGCCTCTAGTGTAAGACCTTATATTAAATTTTTGAATCATTTTTTCTAGGAGAGATGCATCTCAGATTTGTGAAACGACTTTTCAAGTTGCTTTGCATCGAGTCATTATTTCTTTTCGTTACGTTTTGTAAATAGTCGTCAATTAGTTTACAAACTCATTCCACGATGAATTTATTAGTTATTTACTAATTGTAACTTAGGCGCGAATTTTAATTCTAATGAACTAATACAAAAAAAACACCATTTCATTTTCACGCGAATTTTGACTTGCGTCTCACCTTCGAATAAACGGTATGCGTTCGTTAAAAACATAATCCGCACTAGCGAACAGGAGGATTAGATTTTTATAAGCACACGATTCCTGTCGAAAAATATAAATACTAATTGTTGTTGACTGATAACAATTACAATTAATCCAAATCAATATCCTGTGTCTATTCTAAATAACGAATTTTTAATTAGTCATCCTCATGATTTAGAACGTTGCTTTTATCATTTTCCAAACTTCTATTTCCTAATGAAAACCAAGCCTCTCCGACTCATCTCTGGCACTTCCAATGGAAACCCAACTTAACTCGAACCAACGTTTGTATAGTTTGTAAATTTGTCGATTCTATAAATGCTAAATGATCTTGTCGATCATCGCTCATCAACATAAATATTTTAAGATACACGTTATAATTGCTAGGACCAGGGAGCTTAGAGTCGTACAATCATTCTGGAACCAAAACAACAAAGTCACCCCAAAGTGAAAAACTGCGAGCACCGTTCACAATGCTCCCGGAACTTTTGTACTTTTGTATATTATTTTGCGTTAAGCCGAATGACAAACAACGATGTTTTTGCTCATTTAATCTTAGCTTTTTCAATGGGGGTGGAAAAAAAAGAACAAACCTGAAAAAAACAGCAAACACACCGTAATTAATCTAATGGATTCAGTATTAATGTTAATTTATGTCACTCGAGAGGATGAACAAAGATTTATACATATATAAATATATATATTAATGTGAGGAATAAGGGAGATAACGTATGTAACTAAAAAAAAAAAAAAACAAAAACAAAACTACATTCACGTGAAAATGATATTCTATTTACATGATGAAAAGGTCCATTAACACATGGGGTTATTGAAAGTGCGTGTCTCGCGGGTCGCGCACCTCGCAACTATACATTATAATCACACACACACACACAGACATATACATTTTTCCACGAGAATCGACTGATTTGTAAAATTCTCAAGCAGGATATTAAATAGTCAATTTATCTATTAAGTGTCTGCGCGACGATTACTCGTAATCCAATGACAGAGACATATATTGAATAAAATTAATGTGGCGCGGTTGAGAATAAAGATACATCGCGAGTGTTTGAGAATAAAAAGAAAAAAGAAACACGTATGAAAAAAAAATGTCGATCATATACAATGAACTATATTGTAATAATCATTCATTGTCCACGATGCGAAATGTCATTTATTTTGTCGACGATTTGTGATATCTTTTTTAATTTTTGTTTGCGTAGACTCTTGGATCGATACCTAATTTCATTATGAAAAAACTAGTCTTAAGAACGCGATTTTACGATAGGGTCTAGGAGTCTCTTTAAAAAATTTCAGTCAAATTTATCTGAACCCCCGAACAAATTCATTTGGTAAATCACCTCCCTTTATTTAATGCCCTACTATTTATTGGAGTCTGATTTGCAATTCAGGGTTGATGTAAATTTGTTGAGACTTTTTGAACAGGTTCATTACAAAAGTTCGAGCACCGAGTGTCGATTGACATTTGAATCGATGCTCAGTGCAAACGATCTCATGTTAAAATCGATTGGAGGAATGCGAGGAAAGTCGCCTCTCATTATAGAATATTGTATGTGAAATTTTCATTTATTCCGTATACCTTGGGATGATTTCAACTTGGTTCTTCTCAACACACTTACCTTTGTCTGGGAGAATGAACAAAAAGTAATAACTTGCAAAAATAAAACAACAAATGTCATTTATTTTTGTCGTCTGTACGTTGAAAAAAAAAACAAAAAAAAACAACTGATTGTCATATTTTTTAATCCCACTGTTGATGAAGTCTAGAATTTAAGCAGTGACATACAGTATTCCACGGAGTGGCATTAGAAAATGAAGTTTTATCGTTATATCTGAGTTAGATCATGCATGTGTACAGTGGCGAACAAAAATATACCATTATTTATAAGAACTTACCTTTACATGTAAAAGTGATCAAGTTGACGTCTATCCTCGGTTCCGATGCGAGCGCATCCTAAGATGATACTTATAAGTACGCGTTTTTGCACGTTCGCAAATCCTCGTACTATGGTTGATGCCAAAGTGTTTTTTTAAATTATTATTTTGCGTTTCTGGAATGCGTCCTGTACTGATAATGATGATACATTTCCATCCGTCGTGTAGATATTACTTCATTTCCATGATATGTTTCTCAAAATTGCGTCCCTGAAACAACATCAGCACCAATTAACATTTTTTTACAAACATTTTACCAAACTTGTGTAAATCAATCTATCCTATACAACGCACAAACACGACTCAAAATGTGTTCAATCATTTTTTCATATCACTTTCAAACTAGAATAGATAAACCTAACAGTTGAAAATAATCACTTGCTTTTTCAACAAGATTATATCGAAGAAGAAACGAACAATTTTTTTTATACAAGTACTACTATAACAACAAGGAGACAACATTTTGAGAAAAATATTGATATACATTCGACAGACTATATATAAACATATGTTCTGTAGAATTACATTGTTTTATTTGAAGTAGATTTATAATGATGTTAAAGCAGTAGAATATATAATATATTTAAATGTATAAAAACTAGCACTGCCACTGTACACGTTCAGTTAGTGAAATTATCATGTAATCTATAACGTACAACATAATCGACTTGTGTATTATTAATTGATATTATAAGCAGTTATTTATTACATACAATTATCATCTCTATATATTATACAAAAAAACAATTTGTACTTTATTATTTTGGTTTTTAAAAAAATAAATGCCTTCTTTTTTCATACACATTGTTTTTTCATTGTATTCCTTAATTATTTATTCTCCAGTTATCGTATTTCTTGTATGTACTTGAATATTATTTATTTAATATGTTTTAACAAAAATTGAATTGATTTTAGGGTGAAAAAAGTGAAAAATTGCTTACAATAAATCTTCAAAATGAAGATCGTGGAGTTTTGAGAAAAACGGAGATGAAAATGATGCACATTTATTGAAAAATGGGTTGAAAATGAAAAATTGCTCTTGCCTCAGTACTAAACGACGTTTGTTCACAAAAAATAAATCAAGTTTCACGAAAAACCGACACCGTCAAACTTTTTGACAATTTTCGCATAATAGCATCGTTTGCAATTTGTCAAATTTTTTCATGTCGATTAAATTTAATATGAAAGGATTAAGTTTTCTTTTTTTCGTTGATTTTTGAAGTTTAGACCAAGATTTCACCGTAAAAAGCTAAAAAATAAAAAATATTTCCGATAAGTGTATTAGAGCCAATATGACGTTGTTCAAAAATTACACATTTTTTATGCTAATTTTATAAAAAAATTTTCGAATTTACTTTGTTTCATTATTTAGGGAAGTTTAGGTGAAATTTTTAATCTGAAATACAAAAAAACGAAACGACATTTGAGGTCCAATCTTTGTACGACAATCATAACCGGTACAGTGACGCCAACGACATGGCGTCGTTCGCAATTTGCAAATATCAGTCTATGCTAATTAATTATTAAATGACTAAATTTGCTTTGTTTTCTTGTTTAGAGTAGTTTAGGTAGAATTTTTACCCTGAAATACTAGAAAATAAAACGACATTGCACGTCCGATCCAATCGCGGCGGCGGCACCCGATATACTGACATCAACGACCGTTCGATTCGATGACGTCATACCGCCTATATCACAAAGACCCGGTAATTCAATTAATTCCATTTTTTCTTTAATTTTATCAAGATTAAATCTAATAAAAAGCTTAAAATAAAGCACTCCTTAGCATTGTCTTTTTCACGAATGCTATTATTTTGAATCATATTATAGAGGGCGGTGTAGACCAAATCAGGAAAAATCGCGGAAAATTCAAATTATAATTCTCTAATAAAATCTGTTAAAAATTTAAAGTTTCGTTGGAATATTTGTTTTTCTTCAATATTATTTGTCCTAAATGACTTTCAAGATTGAACTCACATGTTCGTCATCTTTTGCACTTAATTTTTATGGATAAAACTTTCAACAATGAGTTGATTATTCTCGAGACAATCCTCGCCCGACGACTGATGCGCCATCTGCACAGCTTTTCAACAAACGAACGGTGACTTGACTTTACATTTACATGCCATCACGGATCCAAACAAGCGCTGCAAATAAGCGACCAGGACCCATGTAAAGTAATTAAAAGAAGTGATCAAATAAACATGTTATCAACACATTCTGTCCGCCAGCAATTGTCAAATTTGGCACATTCCGGTGGGTCGCACAAAGAGCAAGCCGAAAAGTACGTACGACCATTGTTGTTTCATTAAACTTTGCTTTATAACCTTTGTCAATTTTTTGCACTGCCGGATTCTGACAACTGATAATGTTTTTGCCACAGATACCGGGCTATTTTAGACGCGATTTTGACGTCGCCCAATGAGGAGCCTACAGAGAGTCTCAAGATTTTCATCGAAGCTAGTAAGTGCGCGGATGAAACTCATCGCATTAATTTTTCAATTTTTCTCATCAACGGACACAATTATTTTGACTTCTTTTGTTTACATTTATTTTCCAAAGTATCAGGTTGTGGGTTTTTAAAAATTATATTAATCGAACGTTATTATTTTCAGTTGTCAATGAAAATGTCAGTTTAGTTATATCCAGACAAGTCTTAACGGATGTAAGTACTCGACTAGCGAAACTTCCCGATGAGATTTCCAAGGCAGTCTCTCATTATACTTTAGACAAGGTACACATTAATCTTTTATTGTCCATTTCAAATTTAGGCATTTGTAAATTAATGTTGACTTTGATTTTCCAGGTGCAACCTCGTGTGATTTCATTTGAAGAACAAGTTGCCAGTATTAGACAGCACTTGGCCGACATTTACGAAAAAAATCAAAATTGGCGTGAAGCTGCCAATGTCCTTGTTGGAATACCTCTTGAAACTGGACAAAAGTAAACAAACGCGAAATTTTAATATACTTGTTTTTAATTTTTGCAACTTTGATTAATTTTTTTTTCATTTTTCAGACAATACACTGTAGATTATAAACTGGACACATACCTCAAAATCGCACGTCTCTACTTAGAGGATGATGACCCTGTTCAGGCAGAAGCTTTTATTAACAGAGCTTCTCTTTTGCAAGTAATAATTTTGTTTAAAATTTCAACAGTTCTTTGTCATTTGCATAATGAAAACTTATTCAATTGAATAGACTTAAATCAAATGGAGCACAAATTAATATCTGTATTTTAATGTTTGACATTTAAATGCTAATCACGTATGAAATTTTTAGGCCGAGTCAAAGAACGAACAGTTACAAATTTATTACAAAGTATGTTACGCAAGGGTATTAGATTATAGAAGGAAATTCATCGAAGCAGCTCAGCGGTACAATGAGCTATCCTACAGGACAATTATCCATGAAGACGAACGGTTAACTGCTCTTAGGAATGCTCTTATTTGCACCGTTCTTGCCAGTGCAGGTTTTGATCCAAATCCAAAACTTATATTTTGTTTACGTATAATTTGAACCGGGTACTAATCCACTTGTGTTATTTTAGGACAACAAAGAAGTCGAATGCTTGCGACTCTGTTCAAGGACGAGCGTTGTCAGCAGCTGCCAGCGTACTCGATTCTTGAGAAGATGTACTTGGACCGTATAATTCGTCGCTCGGAGCTCGAGGAGTTCGAAGCTCTCTTACAGCCCCACCAGAAAGCCTGCACGATAGATGGCCTGGGTTCAACAATTTTAGATCGTGCTGTCATCGAGCATAATTTATTATCAGCCAGCAAGCTTTACAATAACATTACTTTCGAAGAACTGGGAGCACTGCTTGAAATCCCACCAACCAAAGCCGAGAAAATAGCCAGTCAAATGATTACTGAGGGGCGGATGAACGGATTCATTGACCAGATTGATTCTATTGTACACTTTGAAAGTAAGCTTTAAAGTAAATTTTGAAGTTGTATGTAATTTTTTATTATTACTACGTTTTTTATTTTATGTTTTAATTTTCAGCTCGAGAGATGTTACCAACTTGGGACAAACAAATCCAGTCACTGTGTTACCAAGTCAATCAAATAATAGAAAAAATTGCTCAAACAGAACCCGAGTGGATCGCCAAAGTCATGGAGGATCAGATGGTGAACTAACAAACTGAAACGATGATACAAAACTTTTGCCATAGAGAAAACAAATTTTTTTACAAGATTCCAACCTAATGAAACGTGGATTTGCGAGATTTGAGGCAAATTTTTTTAGTTGGTATGGTGTACGTAATAAGGACAAATAAAATGATCTTGATAAAGCATGATGGTTGTACCTTTGTTTTTATTGCAGAAACTATCCACATGTTTTATGTATAAACGACAATAATCATCTTTGACAAGATAATAGTAACATTAAAGTTAACATCGCAAGAATAAGCTCTACACTGTAATACTCAAAATACAAAAAGAAAAACGGTAATGGAATATATGCAATAATAAAAAGTTGAGCACTAGGTGGACACAACCGCAAACTACTAATCATAGTAAATCAGAGGAACAACGATGACTTAATTTTAAATCGAAAATTATCAATTTTATTCCTGAATATATTTCACTTGGTTTGTTTCTAAATCGGTTGGGAAATTGGCTGAAACTTGCAATGACAATTAGTGTCAAGAATAGCTAAATTTTGATATTACTATAAAGTGTATTTTCATTTATTTGCTTTTCCATCATAGCTAGATTGTGACTGGCTATAGCAACAATCGTGTAGCGATTGTATAAACAAATAAGATTTGTTCTTTTTTTTTTTTTCATTTTATTGTATTTTATTATTTGTGGAGCAAAAGTCGAACGGGCTAAATAATCTCCGTTGTTTCGCGTGTTCAACAAGTAGATTACACGAAATTCAAGTGCTTTTTCTAAAACAATGTTATTATTACAGGCAATTATCGTCACTGTTCCGACAAAATTGATTGGTTTTTCTTTCTCTCTTAGTTGCTTTCTCTCCCACATAGAGAACACTACGGTTTAGGCTTCAAGATTGAACGCGATACCGAACTTGTGGCCACCAGAGCCGAAGTTCTTTCCATCGATGTTGGTTGACAGAGTTAATGTCACACCTGAAAAAACAAAAACACACTTTAGCTTTCATTCTAAATCTTCGATCATATCGAAAATCTAGATTCAAAATTTGCTAACCATCACGAAGTCTTTGTTGGTATCCCAATCCAATCTGAAGTTGTGAGTTGACCTTAGCTCTGATACTGGAATCTCTATCAAGTTGATATTTCGAGCCAAGACCGAATTGTGTCACATTATTACTAGAGTTCCAAGCCAAGTTGATGGCCGTCTCAATTTCTGGTTTCACTTTGTGGTAAATCGAACCGCTGAACTCGCGTCCGTTTTCACTAAAAACAACATTATTTTTAACAACTCTTGTCTTTTTTAATAACTAATTCAAAATTCCAATCAACTTATAAAAAGTTTTCTTTTACTAATTCAGCTGGTTCAGTAAAAAAACTTACACTGATGTATGAAGGGTGAAATCAGACGCCACCAAACCAAGGGCGAAGTTATTTTTCACAAGTTTGCTCTGCGAGGAATCAAATCCAGCCTGATAACCAGCCAACCAACCTGAATAATTGAAATAATAAAATTAGACAAAGTTAAAGGAATCAGATTATAAATAATAAATCAATCAAGTTAGGCATAACAAAAAAACGATGTATTAATTATACATTTCGTTACTTGTTTTCTTTAGTGATAATTTTGTTCATTGTAATTTATATTATATAAAATGTTCATTATTATACTGTATTTTATATTGTCTGAGACTTGCCTTGATAACCAAGTACTGCAGTGGCATTAATTTGTGGCGCGGCTGAAAGACTCAAGTCAAAATCAGCAGTAGCAGAAATATTTTCATTTTTGTAAGCAGTCTTGAGTTTTCCACTTTTGCTTCTGAAATAACAATAAAATATGATCTAACGTAAATAAAAACAGCAAACATTAGTTGAATAGAAACATTATCAATCAATAATTAATCAATCATTAATAACTGATTCGCAATTATATTTAAATGTATATTTGTCCGAAAAAGAAATGTATCTTTTACCCAGTCTGAGGTGAGAATGTACAACTGTAGCCCATGGTCAATCCTTTGAGCACTTTGTCAACGATTGTCACGTCAGTTCCAAGGGTGTTGTCAGTATTCCATTTCTCAGCGAATGTGAGTCCATATTCCTTGAACTTATATTTTGTTTCGAAGGAACCAAACACCTTGCCGGTGTCCTGGTTGGAGGTACCTCCGGACGCAAATTCAACACCCGAACTTGTCTTGGTCTTCACATCCAACCTGATCAGACCAAAGTGAAAGCCCTGGCTGAACACATTGCGGGCATCTTTTCCTAAATCACTGTACGTTGGAGGAGCCATTTTTCAATGCTAAAACAAAAAGCATAAAATTCATCAGACAAAAAACCCAAAACTTTCACAAAAACAACAGAAAAAAAATAAATCAAATATTTTTCATTGATGAAATTGATTATTAAATAAACACGCCATTTAAACGTTGAAAATTTGATGAGCGAAAAGAAATTTTTTAGCAAGGCAAAATTTCTAATGACAGTGAATGACAAAGTGACATGTAGCAAACGGCAATTTGTTTGAACTTTCTAAATGTCGTTCAAAGTTATATTTATCTTGTTTTAATACATAAAGATAAGAAACATGAGTGAATCTTTGAAAAAATTTGCTGACAAGGCGAAAAAAATCAAGGCAGATGATCAGTCAGATGAAAATGAGACGATACAACGGAGGTAGTTGAGCGAGGATATAAAACAGGTTGAAATTTAGAAGCATACAAAGAGCTTGATCGGTATTGACCACTGCTATTACATAAGGCTTATAAAAGTCGTTCAAGTCTAATTAGTCGGGCGTTAAAAATGAAATTGATAAGCAGTCGCTCGGATCGGCAGACGCGATAACATTTTGTTATTATTGTTGCAGAGTAAACAAGGGCGGGGTAAAAAAAGCTCAATTGGAGCACGTTTGGTCGAATTTTGTTAGAAGGTCATCAGAATGGCAGACGACGTTGAAACCGTTAGCATGCGCCGGCAGACAAAGGCATTTTTCGAGATCAAGCTCATTCAAACAGGGCGAAAAAAAATTGTCCGATATTCATTGAGATTGCGTTAATTAATCAGGCTTACAGTTTATTCTCAATACTTACAGTTCGATTTAATGCGATCGGATTTTCTTCTGACTAAAAATAAGATGCCACAGAAGAACTGAACTCGTGCGACAAAACGGACGTGCGTTCCCTAAGAACCAGGGACTACGAAATTTCTTGCACCCAACCGCCCTCTCGCTTGCATTCCGCTAAAACCTTTTTATCGGCTTTTTAGGCGCGATATTTCAAACCAAATTAAAACACTGCAACTAATAAATTTATATCAATTAAACACAATTGATAACACATTCAATACAAAATTCAATAAAACATCATTTTATTTAAAAAATGTTTATTTTTTATTCAAAAATTTATTATAAACAAAAGTGATTTTAACAAATTGTAACAAAACAACTGCACAGTAAATATTGTTATTTTTTTTTAGTTTATTATTTTTTCATTGTTTTCTGACCTTTTTCCAATTATAAAAAATATATAATTTAGGTAAATTGAAAAAAATTAAAAATTAAGTTTAAAAGTTGATGCTGGAAAGGTGAAGAAACTTGTAGACTGTTCTCAGCGCTTGTAACCAAAAATACTCACAGATCTACCGGCTAGACTTAGCAGAGCAAATGAAGTGCGCTGCCTTCGCACTTTTACGATCTAGATTGTACCATTGGCAGGGGTCCACTGATATTTTCACTATTTATATATAAGTTATATGTATATATAGAAGCGTGTTTACGAAGTTGACTTCAGTGTGTTCACAGAAATTCGAGCATTGCGACTCCTTTTTTTAATTGCAATCTGTAAAAGAGTAGACAACTTTTAGCAAAATGTCTACAAATGTACGTTATATTGTTTATCTATTTCTTGTATCATTAATGTATCATAATATGCCAAAAAAAATTAATAAAATTGAGGCACTTTGAGGAAAAAGTGTCTACTAACAATTTTTTAATTACACATTTTCAATAAGGATTTAATGTAATTTTATGCATTTTGCTTTCTGAAGAAGATCATTTATAACAAAACTAACTTTACTTTAGAAAAAATTGCATGCAAATTTTATTTGTTCGCTGTTAAATTAATCATCACATGCCAAAAAATACATCATACTGTGAACGATTTTTATTCAATTTTCTTCAGTTAAACGATTTTTAAGTATTTTTTCTCAATTCTCAATTCGCAAGAATAATCCAGAATATTGTTCTGTAATATATGTTCTGATTGCCAAACGTAATGCGAACGTTTTACATTGTCTATATCCAAACATAAATAATGAGATGATTATTATACACATTACCTCATTTTATTTCAGGGTGCCGGATGTAAATACAAAATACAGTCAAATGATAAAGTCGGAAGGTATGAAGTTTTATTAGTTTTAGTTTTTTTTCGGAAGGTATGTTATTTTTAATCAGTATTATCATTTATTTATTAATTCTCTAAAATAGGTATTTGGTAGCGAGCAAAGATTTGGAAGCAGGCGAGGAAATTCTAACAGAACTACCAGTCGTCGTGGGACCAAAAAATTGCGTTGGTCCATTATGTTTGTCTTGCTATACTCCCTGGCCAATGACACCAGAGAATCCTCCTCTCTGCAGTTCGTGTCACTGGCCAGTTTGCAACGAGGAATGCGAAAAAATGTCACACCACAAGGATTATGAATGTCCGGTAAAATTTCTCTTTTAACAATTTTACTATCAATTTTATAACAACATTAATTATAAAATTTATTTTAATGGTGAAAAATTAAATAATTTTTCTAAAAAACTGTCTGTAAAAATGTATATTTTTAACTTATTGTATCGTTTATAGTTGAAAAACGTTTTAAGACGTTTTTGAGCATTTTTGAGATTTGTTAACTTGATACATGTTATGAAATTAGTTTATTTTCATCATTATCATTGTTTACACAAACTTGTCATAATGTCTGTGATGAAATTGCATCTGCAATGCAAAAATCAAAATTGCTTTCAACAAATTATAAATAGTTTAATAAAATGAATTAGCAAAATTAGAATTCTATACTGATAACATAAATGATCAAACAATTATATACAAATTATAAAACGATAAATTTGGGTTAATTATATATGTTTTGAAAATTGAAACAATGATTATGAAAATAATTAAATAATAATTTTCTGTAGATCTTTGCTGCAGCCGGTGAAAAGTTCAACTTATCAGCGTTGACTGAAGAGAGCACTTGCAATGGGGTTCCACAATTAGAATGCATTATGGTTTTGAGACTCCTTTTGGAATCCGAGAAGAATCCAGAACGATGGAACGCAGAAGTCAAGTCCATGGAAGCTCACAATGCAGAACGAATCAAAAAAGAACAATGGAAAACTGACAGTGTCAACGTAGTTAATTATATTCGAAACCGTTTGAAACTCGACAGGTATAAAAGATTTTGCAATTTCTCTATATAAAATGTAAAACTCAATTTAAAATTTATCTCTTTTTACTTTATCTTATTTTTCAATTTCCATTTCTTTGAATGCAGATTTTCTGAGGAGGCCATTCAGACAGCTTGCGGAATATTAGAGATAAATTCGCATGAAATACGAGCGTCTAGTGGATATCCAGCTAGAGCTCTTTACCCTCTTGTTTCTTTGATGAATCATTCTTGTGTATCAAATACTTCTCACTGCATTTCTCCAACTGATTACAGGTGACAATAATTTATTTTAATAATTCTATAACATATCTAAAATATTGATATCATATATATTATTGATATAATTATATTGATAAAATGTAGGGACATAATAATTTTTTTTAGTCAAAAATCAAGAATTTAAAAAATTATTAAGACTGAATGACAAATAAAATTATGCTTTGTAGAGTACACTTGAGAACAACAACTAAAGTACCAGCAGGAGGCGAACTTTTTGGAAGTTACACTCATTCATTTTTGCCAACACTTCTAAGACGAGAAAATTTGTTGGAATCCAAGCACTTTGCTTGTGCCTGTCCAAGATGCTCAGATCCTACGGAGTTAAACACACATATGTCAAGTTTGAAATGCAACAAATGCGATAATGGGATTGTAATGGCGGAGGATTCTCTAGGTAACTATTTCGAGATGATAAAAATGAAAAATGAATTTTAAAAGAAATTTGTATTGCCGTGAAGAATAACCATTTATGATTTATGAACCAGACTCTGAAAGCAGTTGGAAATGTTCGCATTGCGAGTTCACAACAAATGGTCAAGCGGTGATGAAAGTCTTTAAAATTATTCAAGCCGAGGTGGACGAAGTTGAAATGATTTCTGGAGCTGAAGGGCCGGCATCAATTGAAAAAAGAGAAGCTATACGTTAAAAAATATACATTCGGTTCTTCATCCAAAGCACTCGTTTTTGACAACTTTGAGGTACCTGTCAATCTAATTCCAATATAAAATCTACTTAACAAATTGAATTAAAAAATTCACGAATCAAAAAACTAAATTCATAAAATTGTTTTAGATTTTCTTTATGTCAATTATACGGCAGAGTGGAAGAGTACAATCTGGACGATTTACCTGACGTCGTTTTGGAGCACAAAGTTGACATGTGTCGTTTAGTTTTAAACGTTTTGGATGTCATTGAACCTGGTTTATCTAGGTCAAGAGGTAATTGAAAAAACTCAACTTTCATGTTCTTACAGAAACTTTATTCATCGATTTTCAAATTAATTTACCGTCTTTGAACATTTAGGTCTGATGTTGTATGAGCTACATGCACCTTTATTATTCTTGGCAAAATCACTCTGGGCATCGAACACAATTGACAACAACGGATTGAAATCAAAAATGATCGAAGCCGCATCCATCCTGAAAGAATCTGCAAATATCCTGTCCCTGGAACTTCCAGACACTCCTGAGGGTCAAATAGGACTCGGTGCCAAAGAAGCATTAAGTCAATTGGAAGAATCAATAAATAATTTGTGAAATCATAATTTATAACCAAAAATTAATTCTAGTTATAATATTAATTTAAATTAATAAAGCTGATTTAAGTGCGTGTTCAGGAGCATGTTGAAGTAGTTATATTTTTATTCGACGTAAATGTATCATTTATTGTAAAGAATTATACATTAAAAGCTTGAAAATATAATTCTTTTGTGCAAACGAGACGAGCGGTGACATAAATTCAGAATCGAGCAACGAAAATATTTGACCAAATCATGGACGAACAGAAGCGGGATGAACCACACCCTTAGTGTCGCGGCAGCGAAACAGCAAAGAAAATCGAAACTAGGCAGAGGAAAACTGAAAAAAGCATCGGCGGTGGCAAAAAAATCCAGCTGACGTCGAAGAAACAAAAAGACCAAGATTTATGACGCCGTTGCAATAACCGATCACACTTATCAATCTTCTAATTTTATTGAAACGTACGAATATAAAAACATATAAAACTCGTGTCTGGAAAACCATCTTACAATGAATACAAAATAATTGATAATACATTCTACATCTTTTGAAACACTTAATATTTATTTAAAATTTAAATAATTAACTCTCTCCTCCATACGTAATTTTTTTCCTCAATTTTTGTTTTAAAAATTCAATGGACAAAAAGGAGTTCACATAGAGTTGTACACATCGAGAGAGAACAAATCGGCAAAAGTTTTCCCATCAAACATGATTTGATTTGCAAATGATTAGTCATGAGATTTGCTCACAAATAGATTGTTTTAAAAAAATGAAGATGTATTTTTTTTACCCAATTGAAAAAAATTGAATCAACAGTCGCAACTGTCGATGCTTTTACAAACTTTCTATGGTACAATTCAAATCCATTCAAGTCGGTTCGCAAAATCTAATTTGATCGGCGGTGGAATTTCCTTGGTTTTTTGTAAAAAATCTATCAATCCTTGTCAAAATGTTAGAAAATCCTATTAGTCAAAGTAAAAACAATTCTTTTCCTTTAGAAATTGATTAATTCATTATATTTTTGGTTTTCAACTCTTTTTTCAAATTTGATTCAAACACATCAAATTAAATTTCGTCGGACACCTTTCGTAATGCTCACAACGAAATAAGTCCCTAGTGTATACGTATATCTACATTGATGAGTATGCATGAAATTTAGTAATAGAGTATTACATGCAGCTGTTTCACGTATTTTTTAAATTAAAAATGATTCTAACTACGTATCAATGATATTTATTATACAGGCAGGGCTTTTTGAGTTGTTCCTTTCTGACGAGTTTTGTGATAACAATTCTACTTGATAGAATCTCGTTTTTCCTATTTTTATAAGAAGCTCTGTACCGCATTTACTTATTTTTCACAAAATTCTCTTCACCGAAGCCCGTGTCTCGTCTACATAACATTAATAACAATGCCTCGTAAGTTCTGATGAACATCAGTTTCCTCATCATTTGACAATAAATTTTTATTTTTGACTCGCGTTAGTTGAGCCAAAGAACAAAACTTTCTTCGGTTTGAATAAAAAGATTCATCTCAGATGTTCGTGTGTGTGTTTTTTTTTAATTCAAAGTTGTAACTTTCTAAGATTAGCCACAACATTACAACTATTCAACATCCAAGAAGGCATCCAAAGCTTTAAAAAGTCCAAGATGAAAATAGTATCCCAAAAGTATCGCTGCGCCAAAAAATCAAAATAAAAGTGGAGAGAAACAATATTCAGAAGCGGGGACAGAAAACATTCCAAAAGCCCCCCGCGGTGGCGACATCTGTGACGACGGCAGGTGGCAGCACTCGCGAATTCTCAATTCTTTTTTACTCTAATGCAAAATAACAAAACGGTCGAAAAACAAAAAGAGAGATTTTAGAAAATGTTGAACCTATTGTGTTAATCATACCTCGTTCACCACTGATTTCAGACATTTTATCAGAATTTATTATTTCGTGTAAACGTTTATAATAATTATAATTTACAATTACGATGGTTGATGATAAATACAAATAGAACAACGTAATTTCAGGGAACAGGGAAGGAGGGGAGGGTGCTGGGCTTTTGGAAGTGTGTCTGTGTAATGGTGTTGCTTGTGTCTTGAAGATGATGCTAACATTCTTCTCGGACAGAGAAAATGGTTCCCCGTGTCCATGTCTGTTTAGTGTGTATAATTGTTCTGATAGTTTATATATAAGTATGTACCGAAAAGTTGTCTGCTTCGACGCTATAATAGCCGTGAATGAGCAAATTCAATTTGTGTCAAAGGTCGAGAGAGAAACAATGATAACGAAGAAGTAGCAAGCGTACATGGATTCGGCCAAGTAAAGAGAATCGCATGTTTGTCTGAGTGTGAGTGTGTCTTACGGAGATCGTTTTGTTTTTATCTTTTTAAATCCATAATTCGCATCGATTCATCATTGTATAAAAAGGAACGACCGCGCGAAACGAGTGAAAAGGTGGTTGAAGCGAGGTCTAGGTGGCGCTGACGGACGGGTCTTGTGACGTCATCCTGCGACATTAGCGGCCTCTGTCCGACCACGAGATTGGGTGGAAGCAAATTGTCGGCACAGCGCCGCCTGTGTTCCTTGGATGGCGTCACACTGCGCTGATAGCGCCACCTGGACTCGGCGCAGTTGTGATTAGACGTCAAAGGTGGGATGGACGCGATTTGATTTTCTTTTCTAGAAGAGAGAAGGAGAGTGGCGGGGAATTTTGGAGATGAAGATTTGGTCTGGAGATGGCGCACGCGAGCCGATTCCCGTGTTTCCGATTGAGCAACTGTGTGTTCGCGCGCTCCGTTTGTTGTTAATTATAATTTGACACCGATATACACCGAGAGTTACTGACACGATGACAGCAAAACGTTTAACCCAACAGGTGTTGTTCATGACCTTGGCTTAGTTGTTCTGTTGTTTGTCTGACTGCTTTGTCAGGAAAGCTTTGTGTGGATCTGAGTGGCACACGTCAATGTTTAATATATATAATATATATATTATATATACACATATATAAATTCACATACGTACGCAAACGATAAAGAGTCAACTTTGATCGTGTTAGTATTATTTTTCTTCCTTCCGTGCTCTATTCTCATTCCCTTTCATTTTGGTTCGATCAAAGCGAACGTAAAAATACTCAGGGAGTCATCTTTTTTTTTTTTTAATTTCCGCGACACGAATTCAACTACGTATACGATTATTAGTTTGAAGATTTCTGGGCAGGTAGGAGAATCGGACAGTGTGGCAGGACATGAGATGGCGTTGCAAACGCGACAAGGGCGCTGCGTTCTTGTTCAACTGAACGCCTAAATTATACAATAAAACTAAACTTAACTTCGTTCGTTTACGTTACATCTTATTATTCATCAATTTGCTTGCAATGCACTCTCCTCTCTCCTCATGCGATCATTCCTCGTACAATATTGGTAAAAACGCAACTTAAATAATGACATAGGGATTACACAATAATGTAGCAACAATAAAAAGTGTGTTAATTCTCTTTGTTTCATTTGCTTGTTTTATCTTTATCTCATATGAAAAAATGTACGTCGAATCGTTCGTTTCAAAAACTAATCACCGCGGCCTTTCTACACTTGCACTCATTCATCTCTCCCTTGGTATTTGATCAAGCCCCGCTAAACTTCCAAGCCCTCGTTATACGCAGAAAAGTCGCATCCAATTTATCTGGCATTCTCACTTATTGTTTTTAAATAAACTCTCGCGAAAAAAAGGAACGAAAAAAAATGTCTCGGTTTTTTTTCTAGTGTTTTTGTGTGTTTTCTAAATTGAATTCGTTACTTCGAATAAATGTTTCTGTTTATTTAGTCGTATGTGAAATATCTTTCTCTCTCTCTCTTTCTCTCTTTTATTCTCGCTCTCTCACTCATTCTCTAAGAATTCTTCCTAAATCGTTCTTCCACGTCCATTGAATAGTGATGAATCCCGATATACAATAAAGTGTCTCGATAACAATTTTGGCCTTTCACTGACTTTGTTCTTCATTTAGGTTTGTCCGAAAAGTCATCGAAGAAAGAGACCCCCTCGCGCGGAAAACATGTGAAGACAAATTAAAACGGCGTACAAATTCGTTCTAATCAGTAGCTGCTGTTCGTTCTGGTTCAAGTCCCTCGACAAAAGGGTTAAGCAACACCTTCTGTCGAGACGAATAAACACGAGATGGATAAGATCAAAATTCGATTGGAAACCAGTGTCTATTGGCAGCAATGCGATATTTCAGTTTTTGGCTCTTTATTTTTGTATCATCATTTTTTATTGTTTTCCGATTCATAATTTAGCATTTTCTTTCTCAGATGTTTTGGTTTTTTCCTCTCTATAGACTTTCTGTTGTAATTGGAAAAAAAAGGAATCAGAAACACGGGACGAGTCTGTAGGGAAAGAAGGGCGGGGGATGTTTCTTTTT
Organism: Trissolcus basalis; assembly: GCA_025266255.1. Taxonomy (NCBI): domain Eukaryota; kingdom Metazoa; phylum Arthropoda; class Insecta; order Hymenoptera; family Scelionidae; genus Trissolcus; species Trissolcus basalis. Next base: position 24,865 of record JAAMPD010000409.1, on the reverse strand, counting down.
TCTTTTTGTTCTTTTTGGTGTGAACGTGATACGCAGGATGCAAGGTGGATGATGGGAGGTGGAAGTCGAGAGGGAGAGGAAGAAATGGTCAGGAGAAGCGCGCTGGTGGTTGGGTAAGTGAGCGTTTTCAAAGGACGAGGGAACGATAGAGAATAGGATGTTCTTATTAGGTTAAAAAGGGTAGGACGTTAAGCTTAGGAGGGTTAGTTGTCGTTGCCCTCCTGTGTTTCTTCGCCATCGATCTGCGCGTCACTGGTCCATAGTGTAAGGTTGTCACGCAGCAGCTGCATGATCAGCGTTGAATCTTTGTAGCTGTCCTCGTTTAATGTGTCCAGCTCCGCGATCGCATCGTCAAACGCCTGTAAATTTAAATCACACCTCAGTATATCATTTTTACACTTTTTATTCCTAATCGTTTTCACTTTCACTTCTCAAATAAAAAATAAAAAAAACTGAGCAATAAAAAAAATATCCAAATAAAAAAGATTTCTTTCGTCTGAGACAAATAAATATGCCAAATGATAAAATAATTTGTTATCTTTATTAGTTCAAGATGGAATTTTTATTACTTTCGTCGAGCCTCAAAGATATGGAAGATTTGAAAACTTTGATTAAAATAAAAACTGAAAGTTTAATTCCATCGGATTGATCAAACTTTGAAAGTTATACATGAAAAACAAGTTGTTGGCAGTGAAAATTAACGTTGACTTGACAAATTAATTTGACTTATAATATAAATTCAAGAAACTATCATGCGACAGTTTACGAACGCTGATTAGTGGCACATTCAAAGACCTTTAGCAAACACTGGAAATGGATTAAAAAAAGTGACAGTATCTCGTACATTGGATCAACAGAGTACACAGTACCTGAGCCCATCAGGTGTGTACTAACTGAATAACACGTACAAGTTTTCATACTCAAGTTCGGTTAGTTGAGATTTGATATTTACGTTGCAGCAGTTATCTGAATTAGTACAAAACTTCAAACGCGAAAATGCAGCATTCACTATATGTTGTTGTTGTTGTTGTTTTTTTCTTTCAGGCAATACAACTGTTTAATAATTCCTCGTACTGATACATTTATATGTTTTCAACTTTCTCAATTTAATTTTGTTATTTGAAATTCTAGTTTAGTTGGGCGTCATTCAATTTCCCGTCAAACTTAGTTCAGTCGAAGGAACTCTCAGTACATGGCTTACATTTAAAATGTTATTACAACGATACAATCCGAAATGTTAAATTTTGAGAGAACAGATAAAAAAACAAAACAAAACAAAAACTTAAGTGAACTTGGGGGGTCTACACTAAGTAGAGTTAATTTTGAATACAGTCCAATAAAGAAGATGAAAACCAGGCACGAGGGTCATCGTTCGAAGCATCAAACAACAATCCACCCTGACCTGTTTTGCCAGATGACAGGCCCTAGCCGGAGAAGTGATAATTTCATAATAAAAAACGGAGAAGTTGAGGGCTAGGCCAAGTCTGATGGGGTGTGTGGGTTGCATTTTCGTTTTCGCAATGTCAAACGCCTCTTGGTAAGCCTTTTGCGAGTCCTCGACCACTGCTGCAACGAAATCGACCAGGAGACCGTTTAGATTATTTCTCGTTCGCAACATTTCCATTCACACATTTCCAGTTTTTACAATTTTGTTCACATTATACAAAACATTGAAACATTTTATATTTTTGCTCGTCTCGATGCGCCACCGCGTCTGCGTTTGTAACCTGTGCTGAAAGACTGTCGATTTTGTGATCGATATGTGTACCTGTTTGGCCAGTTGACAGGCTTTGTCCGGCGAATTCAGGATCTCGTAATAGAAGACTGAAAAGTTTAGGGCGAGACCTAGCCTGATTGGGTGAGTTGGCTGCATCTTCGCCTTACTGATTTCAAATGCGTCTTGATACGCTTTCTGGCTGTCGTCTACCACGGCTGTTTATGTGATTAGGTTTAATGTTCATTAGTAAATATTCACTCCTTCATTATATCTTGATTACATATTAAATTAAACAGACTAAGAAAAATAAATGACTAATAATAAAAAAAGTAATAAAATATGTTCTCATCAAGTCATCTGAATTGATTTCAATCACTTTTGATAAACATCAGTTTTCGTTATGAGTTAATAAATTGAATTAATAGATGAGAAAAGTTGTGTGCAATAATTATTTTCAATTTAATTGAGAAACGTGCGAGAGTAAAAGTTTCGTGAAGAGAAAATATTTTACGAAAAAAAAAAAAAAAAAGTGGATCCACATTGCGTCACAGTGGATTCACTTTGTGCCCAAGAAAGCGACGAGCGACGTAAAAGATTCGGAGATTTGAAAGAGGCGCACGTGTGCTCTCCGAATGTGAAGTTGAATCAAACATCTGCCGAGGCAGCTGTCCTTAATCAGTGATCTCGCGCGAGAAAGTGGCGCGCAAACGTTTCTTCTTCCTTCCGAAATGCCTTTTCTTCTACAACGTCTCGTGTCGCTTTCATTTCATTGTGATTCTCTTTTTTTCATCCAACAATTTTCTCCACAATTTTCATCACATTTTTTTCCCCCCCTTCTAATTAGTACTTATTACCATGTCCAAATTTTTATTACTTTTTACATTTCTATTACTATTACACATTATTTTTATATCACTTTCTGTTATTAATTTTATAAATGATTGATGGGATTTTCATTTCTAGAATATCTATCGTATATTTTTGTACAACATTTCACGTATTTTTAGATACAAGTGTACAAAAAATGTTTCAATCTTTCGGATTTTTTTAGTTTTAATTAACAAACAAGTGGGGTTGGAGAGAATTGTTGTTGCAAGATGGAGAAAACGTGTTCTCCAATTTCGTACAGAAGTTCACACCGAGAGAATGCTTACCGTTTCTGGTTTCGCCCGTGGCTACTTCCGCGAGGTACCTGTAGTAATCTCCCTTCATCTTGAGGTAAAATACTTTGCTCTCAGCATTACTGGCCTTGGGAATAAGGTACTTGTCTAAGAGCCCCTAAAAACAAACAACGTTCATTCATCTTATCCAAATTGCAATTATGGGACGAATTCTTTCATCTTTGTTCTCCTCTTTTCTTTTTCACCTCGTTCCTTTGTCATGCATTATCTTTCATTCATACGAAATTGCTCTATCAAATTTACAAATTCCACAATGTAACAAAAATAAGGAACCAACTAGAAAAAGACGGAACGAAAGTGAGAAAAAAGGAGTTTAAAAATGACAATCTTGCCAAGTGGATACATTTTTGTCAAGTTTCAAGTGACGTAACAAAACTTGAGAAATAATCAGACAGCACTTTAGCAAAGGATAGAAGTTGATAAGATTTGACAAGAATGCGATACGAGGATATCTAAAAAAAGGGGAGGGGGGGAGTAATGACGCATTTTATTTTGTTAGCTAATGATTTTTCAATGGCCAGACATGTTGGCGCAGTTATTTTCGGTGGTTCTCAGACATCGAAATGTTCTCATGTCGATGTGAGGGATGCGCATTATTGATTTGATCGCTTGCCAATAAAGATACAAGCCAAGGCAGAACAACTTCATACATTTTGTACAAACAGCTTCCGATTTAAGATTCCAACGGAGATAATCTTACAGATCAAATTATACAATTGGTCTGTCGAACAGTACCAACTCCGACAATAAGCGTCATTGATGAAAAGAAATTCAATTGTCAAGTGAAAATGTAGTTCCTTGACAGTTTAGGAATTGAAACTCTCGATGATTTTCACAGTGACTAATTTTCATCAGTCTTGAAAGGACGATTGAAACTCCATTGACAAAAACTGGAGCTCAACATTCTCTGAGGATGTCTCGTTCTGATTTCGCCTGTTACATATCTGTAGATTACAATCTGACCCGAATGCCAGCCTTCTAATTAACGAAAGCAGATCTGTGCCTCGGGGAACTTGATCATTCAAGAACTTTTTCTCGCCGAGTTTGGATCATCGATCGAAACGTTTTACGAGCTCATGAATGAAATATAATTGAAAGGTGAGGATGTGTGACGCCGATTTCCGGCCTATAGGTGAACTTTATCTCCCAGGGCGTGTCGTTTCCGCTTCCGGTTCCGAAAATTTCCGGATTCTTTAACAGAATTTTCAATTTGCGATTTTCATACGAGCTCTTTTTAGGATAAACAAAAAAATAAAACTGACAATGAAAATTTAAAGAGAAATGTTGATCGTTTTAAAAAATGGACGAAAATTTATTCAATCAAGTATTAAAATAAAAATAAGTCTATTAATGGAATTGAATAAAGAATAAAATTAAATGTACAATTTATATGATCAATTGGTAGTTTGAAATTTATGTGAACTTGACGTTATAAAATATGAGAATGAAAAGTCGTAATTGATCCATGTGAAATGTAATCCCGAGAGTTTCTCTTGAGGTGACTTGGTAAGGTGATACGTACGAGCAAGTTTCAGTAGCCGGTGACAGCACACCCGCGTCTTCATAATTGTGCTCCTCAAAATAATGCTTGTACCAAGAGTGTCATCAATTACCTTAATCTTTACACTTGAAACCACTCACAAGTATCAGCAGAAATTTCTCATCTGATCATTAATATCAAATTGTTTAAATAGCTATTACTGATATTTTTATACAAATCAAATATTTCGCAAAAGTGAGACTGAAATTGAAACTTGAAATATTTAAAAGACTAACAAAAATTAACCTAATTAGATAATATCACGTATTATGACTACCTCTATAAAAATTTAAAAAAAAAAACTGTTCTACTTCCACCGGAAATGATTTTTTTGAATTGAATGAATTTAAACAGTAATCTGAGCTATTAAACTGTTAATAAATAAGATGATTTGAAGTTGAACTAGACTAGATATATACGCTTGTTGTACCAGGTTAAATTTCCGTTCCAGAATCGTTTGGGAGGGAAAAAATGATGTTCACCACCAGAAATATTCAGTCGATTTGAAAAACCACAAAAGGTTCAATCGAACGTAAAAAGTGACCTAAAAACCATGGCCAAAAATAGTTGGCGTCTCATAAATCAATCGAGATAATGTCCGGGGTACAAGATATGATTTACACCGAGCATCGACCTCTGACCGGACAATTAATGCAGGGCCGACTTATGCCAAATATTTGATGCGATTGGAACAGTTCCAGGGTGGGCTTCAAACTCAGTTGACGACGCAGACGAGCTGCGGCACACGTACGACCTTATTTGCGCTCGAGCGATCACTTTCCTCTTTCATGTTACGAGCGGGAGGGAAAAAAAAAGTCAATTGCGTCAAAGAGGAACAATAGCTCACTCGCCACTTGAGCCGCCGCACATAATCATTGTGGAATCGCCGACGGATTGAATGAGCGGCAATAATGAAAAGTTTGCTGCTTCAAAACTCGACAATGTCAATGTTAACAGAGCGGACTCTTTTCAGTTTTTTTCTTCCTTTCGTCAAGTGAAACTTACCTGTTTGAAACAAAAGACAGACCAAAAATTAAACGTCCAATTTGAAACTTGACAAAAATGTCCCTAATTAGTTTAAAATTTGACAGAATGAAAAAATGTTTTGCCTTATTTGAGAGAAAAAAACGTAGTTGATGAGAAAAAGGGAGAAAATAAAAAGAGACTTACCAGGACATCATAGCAAATATCTCGTAGCTCCTTCTCGACCTTTTCTCGATATTCCTTGGCCATTTGCTGCTTACGCTCAGAGCCTTCGGTTTTTTGCTCAATCGAGGAAATAACTCGCCACGAGCTACGCCTTGCGCCTACAACATTCTTGTACGCCACCGATAGGAGATTTCTTTCTTCGTTTGATAATTCGACCCCCGTTTCGGTAACAGCCTTCATCGCTGCTGCCATGTCGTCGTACCTTTCCGCCTGTTCGGCAAGCTTCGCGCGCTGCACCAATTCCTCCTTGTCCACGGACATTGTGTCAGCTGAAACCAAAAACATACGAACAAAATTTAATCAAGTTCTGTCAATCCTAAAAGCAAACAATTAAATCCAAAGAAGTACCCAATTTTATATATCTACTTTACTTTATCATCTTGTACGCTTTCAGAAACGTTAAAAAGGAAAGATAAATTTTGTTTCGCAAGGGGCCATAAAACGCTCGTTCGAACTAGAAACGCGGATATTAAAAAATTACAAACTATCGTAAAAATAGCGCCATTTGGCAGCCACGCCGGTCGTTGCAGACTTTTTATATACCAATTTTTAGTATCGATTCGTCCCGACGATTGCAACGAGCTAAAAAGTGTGTGCTCAGAATGGAAAAACTCCGTGGGAAAGAGAAAAGTCATTGTCGAGTTCATCTGGTGACAAAAAGAGGCAGAGAAAAAGGGAAGCGAACGAGAGAAAGACAGAGAGGGAAGAACAAACAAAACACGTCGACATTTTTTTATTCCAAGGATGCGCGGCAAGGCTTCATTGGCAGATGTTTATCTGGGACATTGAAACAACACAGGGGCCAAGGCTAATCACTGAATATGGTAATAAGTCGTGCGGTTAATTTTCAACCATTGATTAGAGACCAAAAACACTTATCAATCCAACCAATCGTAGTAATTATCCGTTGATCTGTGACAACTGTGTACTTTTGTTTCTACTCGTCAATTTATAAAATGTAAAACCATCATTCAACTTTATACAAAAAAACCAAATAAAAATAAAGAATGAAAGTTATAAAAATAACTATCAACCCTCCGATCTAAAATAAATAACTACAAAATTTGTTCAGTTGACCTTGACAAGGACACCTAGAACTTGATCTCAGGTAATGACAACCACAACTGAATCGGTCAACGTACACGGATGGCGCTCAGATCGCGCAGACGGTTTGACCTTGAAGTCGATTTTCCCCTTGACTGGGATCGTTATAGTTTCACCAAGGTCGTTTCAAAACAGTTAGGCCCCGCGATCGACAACCGGTTTAAGGGTCGTAACGCAATTCCCAAAGGCTACTCGGAACTCGGCTAATTTTATAGCCAGGGGGTCAATTACAGTGTCAACGGATACTCCAAGGTCGATGTTTACATTTTTTCATCTTCTTCCGGGTTCAAACAAAATGTTTGCATTTTTTTTTCAGTCCGACAAAAACGAGTCTGGGTATTTATTCATATTTTCGTTACTTTTTTGTTGTACGTTTTCGAAAGCGCAATTTTCTCTTAGAGATGAAAAGTGACGCGACCGATTTGCATTGGCACGCACGTCGAGTGCGATGACTCACGCGCGAGCTACGAAAATTGCACCGGCCACATTCAAACGTTCCTCGTTGCGCGACTTCCAATGGCCGTCACTTCCGGGAACAGCCAACACACGCACCTTTACGATCGAACGTCAGCTTTTCAATGGTGATTCATCGTCTGACCCTAATAAACACAATCAAATTATATTTCGACCCATTTCTTGTTGTCGAAATTTCATCTTCGCCCCTCCTTGTGATAAATCTAAATGTCCAATTTCAGTTAGAAATAACCTTCGAAAAAGCGAATATTAATTTGGTTTTTGTGTTCGATTTAATTTATCTGTGTTGTGTTATGTTTTGTTTACGTTTTCATGTGAGTATTTTTGGGTACTTTGTATATATTGATTTTTTGTTCGGCCTTTGTTTTTCTATATCTTCATTTCTTTTAATTACGTTAGTTATTTGGTTATAATCATGAATTTTTATTCGGCATTCCAGATAATCAGACGCCGTTTAAGCCGCGTCTAAGAAGCAAAAACGAGACGCGAACTTCCGGCGTTATTTATGCGCTTCCGGCGAGCGCGGATGCGATGATTGTGCGACGTCGATGCGCAAATTTTCATCCTGCTTAAGTGAACGTATCCTTGCTCAGGTTACGATTAATACGCAAGCGCTTTGAATTCAATTTTGTAAGGCGCCGATTAAAGTTGACATTGATAATTCCCGGTAAAGCCATCTTGCACACGATTCCAGACCGTTTTGTCAGCCGCGCTCGTCATTGTCATTCCGACCAATTGATAAAATTAAAATTGACGGCCGAACGAATTTTATCGCGCATTTCTTCATTTTTTATTTCCTTCCTCAATTTTTTGTCTTTAACTTTTCGTACTCCCTTTTTGGGTTCCCTCAAGAAAAATTGATTTTCATTGTAATTTACAAAATAATATAAATATGTTTGATAACATATTTATTTTTATTTTTTATTACTCATTTTAACAAACATTATTTTATGTAACTTTTTTTTTTCTACAATGTCAATTGACATTTGAGGTCCAAAAATGTACATTTGAACGTTTGACACGTGCGATTACATTTCTGGCGCCAGCGCTGAAAAGTTTGCCGTGAGGACAAGTGCGCAAATCCACTATTTCGGTACAACAATTGTTTTGAATAAATGACGGCGTTGCTAAGCGTGCAACAAAGACGGAAAGATAAATTTCTGGCTTGCCGCCCCTTCCCCTCCCTCGGCGATAAGCTTCATCTGTTTATCTGAAAAAACACGACACTTGAAGATTAAGTTGCCGACCGATTTGTAATTGAAAAGCGGAACGTCCATTGATAAGGCCGCGTTTCAACGAATGCATGAGACTTGCAATTACGTCACTCGTCAGGCATTCCGATAGAGAGCGATCGACTTTGGATTGTTTCTCTATCGGTTCGTTCCATTTTCACATGTGCTTTGGTTGTCGCCATGTTTGACACCCTTGACGTACCGATAACCCTGTCAATTTCGGCCTGACCGGCCGTTACGTCAAATTTTGTCACTTTGAATTTTTCGTTTCGACCTTTCGTCGAAACGCCATTCAAGCCGGAAACATTTTTGTCGGTCGTGCGTAACAGAGGTCGGCCGGTGGGCAGGCGATTTTGAGGTTAGGATGACTAGGAGCGTCGCTGTTCGCTTTCTCTTTCTAGAAGATCCGAGTTGCAAATCAGGGGGGTGTGAAAAATGGCAGGGGGGAGCACGGGTGGAACACTGACATAACTGGAGTAGGTTCGGGACATCGTGTCGCCGAAATAGAAGCACACAATCGGTCGGCACGTTTTTCTGCGTCGCAATCGTGTGACGAGATCGATACTACGTCGCGCGGAGACCGGCCGCCAGAAATAACCCCGCCGAGTTTCGGCGCCGCCACCCACACCTACCTATTTCGGCTTTAGTCTAAGGAGTCTATTTGTTTGGTCGTTTTTCTTTTTGGTTTTTTCGGTAACTGGCAGCGAGGAGGGCGCGGCCGGTGTCACTGCGATCGTCTGCTGCGAAACCAACTGCGACACACTGTGGCAAACGGACTTTTCGGTATTTGCGCGACAAACTCTCTCTCTCAACGACGCCGGCTAGCTCTCGCTCGCTCGTTCGCTGTTGCTATCTCTGTCTCGATCACGTCACGCTTTGGTTGCACCAGTAGACATCTCTCGGCGACCACTCCCGCACGTCGACTGAACCGGCAACGCCGCCTGACGCCGCCAAGCCGAGTCCGGGCGAGCCGAGCGCCCCGTTCGGCCGCGCTCGCCGACGATCGGCGCGCCCCCGACGTATTGATCGCCCGACTCCCGGCCGCTGGCGCGACCGTCGCACGCGCCGACACTGGGTGGGGCAGCCGCGCACGCACCCGCCCGGGATCGCCGCCATTCCCCCGACCAATATACATTTTACAACACTTTTTTTTTCAACATTTTTACAGCTTTTTTTTGTTCTCAAAATCCATTGTTTTTTAACCTCATTTCCCCCCCTCCTCCCCAAGCGAACATATTTTTTTACTCGGTTTCAAACTTTTATTTCAGCCAGCATTTTGATGAATTTTCAAAAAAAAAAGTTTCGTTCTCGAAAATCCGAATTCGATGTTTATTTTTTTTTGTCTACACTGATATTTTTGTTTAAATTATTTTCTTTGACACTGTGCTTGTCGTTGTTTCGTTTTGTTTGTTATCATTTTTTTCGGCATTTTCTCTGTGGGATCTTGTTTTTACCTGTTTGATTGTTGTTTTTTTTTTACATCTAAAGCAAATTGTAATTTAAAAATTATACGACAAAAGATGGAGAAAAGAAAAATAATTGTTGAAAATTTTTTAGTATCCAATTTCAATTTTGTTTTAATGAATTAATGAATGGCGGAGTTGCTGGTTAGTTTGTACGTAATGGAATTACGTCTTCTTACGATGAAATTTTCACTGAGCTTATTTATTGCATTTTTTTAATCAAATTTTCAAGTCACTAAGAAAGGAAACATTTTAATTTTATCTTTTAAGTTTTACGTTTTTAATCAGAGAGCGGCCATTGTTGTGAGATTATTTTGTTTTCGATTGGCAATTTTTTTATCAGACAAATTTACAAAAAAAAAAATTGATAACAAATAAATTCCGAAAAATGAATGTACGGCACGTACAAGTGTTTTTGAAATTTACATCTCATTTTTCTAATGCCAAAAGTCAGACCTCATTTTGGAACATTTTTTTCAAATAAATTGATTCGGCTGAAACAATTTGTTCGGATCTATCCGTTCAATGAATAACAAAAAGCTTCTCGGTGTTCAATTAATTAATTAGCTTTTCCCAACGTTTCCAAGATATTTCATCAATTAGTTTCAAAGTCATACAAATTTAAGTTGTCTAAAAGCTAAATTACCTAAAGTCACATGGAATTTCAAAAAAATTTTCAACTTTGCGCGACAAATAACTTCAAAGTTCAGAGCAAATCAAATTGAGTTGCAAATTCCCTACCATTTCAATTAGTTCAAAATTTTTCTATAGAAATCCAAAATCTTTAAGAAATTCAAAGAAATGTTCCAATACTATTTGTTAACAGAAAGTTTCCACATCATCATTTCTCTTTTTCAATTTGAAAATATAATTTTATTACATTGAATCCATAAACTTGATATTTATTTACATTGAAGAAAAAAAAAAAAGTTTTACCAAACACTGATTTCACAACAAATATTGAAACATACCAATAAATTCGATTACGCAGTTTCAATGCAGTATTTTATGAAAGTTTTTTCTCTCCCACAGTTCGAAACTTTTACGCTCCTCAATAAAATTGTCTGAATATTTCTTATTAATTTCAACAAACGAAGAGCAGAGAAAAAAGTTGTCAAAGGCATTTCCACCGGAAACTTTTCTGAAGGAAATAAAATTTCCGATTTCATTATTAATGTCTTATCTTATTCCAAACAAAACGAAAGCACGAAACTAGAACTCTTGCATCACAACAGACGAAAATTGAGAAGTCACATAAAACTTTTCTATTTGCTGGAAAATAATAGGAAATTAATTTTTTTTCCGTATGAAAGAACATTTTAGCAAAAAAAGGCTCAGTTTGAATATTTATCAGTCATTGTTCGTTCAGTTCATTGTTTTGAAGTATTACAAGTCCTTTTTTTCGTTGTAAAACCGTCTATAGTTTCTTAATGAATTTTAATTATATCCAACAAAGATACTCAATCATAAGTTTCAATCGAGTGAGAATGTCATTATGAGAATCAAATTTTTCTTTTCATTTTCAGACTTAACTTTGTTTCCGTATTTCCGTATCATCGATCACGAGCTAAATTCGACCTTCTGAATTCATTTTTTTTCTCTCCCTCCATGTCACATAAATATTCAACCCGACACACGTATATAAAATAAAATCACGGCGCCGCACAATATGTGAAACTTCTTTGTCAAAAAGTCCCTCAGAAAAATAATAATAAAAAAAATACAAATTCAATTATAAGTTCTGCGAACAGATTCGATATTTTAATCCGATTGGATATTTTGTTTGTAACTTTGATTATCTTGAGCGAAATAACAACTTAACAAATAAAAGATTAAAAGGAGCAGAGATGATTGAACGCGACAAAAATATAAAAACGAAAAGAAGAAAAAAGTGTCATTTCACGTTGAAAGAGAATTTGATGACGGATCGATGCTAATGGTTCCAAGACGCGTTCCGCTTGGTCTCATCGGAAGTGGCTCAGTGCACCCCAACGGTTCATTTTCATTACAATTAATCAGGTCATTTCCGGTTTAGTGGCACGGTTATTCCGAGCGTTCGATATGCCGACACCAAATGACATTCTGATAAGGTTGTAATTTTGGTCCGAGACTGGCTGATTTCGTTGTAAACTGGCCAAGGTGATCGATAATGTCTAACGTTCCTCCATAATTCAATACAAACACTTAACTTTCGTAATAACATTTTCATGCATTTAACATTCATGTATCTAAATAATCGAACGATCCATTCAAAAATTCTATTCAATTAACCAAACCAAAGTAATCGTTAATACAAAATAGAATAAATTAATCAAACATCAAAATGAATATATGAAAGATAAATATTTATTTTTAATTAATTCGAAAAATCGTTTTCAGTTTAATTGAACGTGAAGATTTTTTGATAAAAATTCGTGGATCTGAAAAATTAATCAATTCATATGAAATTCTGTTCCATTAATGAAAAAATATATAAAACAAAAATAAATGATATTTGATAAAGAGATATATTATATATCTCTTGAATAAAATGAATATTTAGTTTTGATTAAATTAAAAAATAGTTTTCTAATTAAATTGAAAGTGAAGATCGTTTTTTAATAAATTCCAAGGAAACATTCAGATCAAGAGGTCTCTGTGGGCCATTAGTTGATAAGCGTTTTTAAGTGGGAATCTTCATTAGCCGAGTTAAAGGAATGCTCGTGTAAATAAAATAGCTTAACTGGATCGTTCGCATATTTGTATTCGCGGCGAGTGTCCATAAACTAAAATTGCGGCGCAAATTTTAATAGCGATGAACACTACAAGCTCGACGAGTGGTTGTATTCAACAAGTGAAGCCCAAGCCATACGAGTGAATAACACCGACGCCCAATTTCTTTCCATTCTCAAACCAAACTCAAACCCAATAAAGCAAAAACTACCACTCATCACTGCCAATTTACTTCACGATTATTACAATTTCATAATTACATTATGTAAATAACGTCCGTGACGTAGAAATTAATAACTTGGTGTAAAGCAGGAGGAGAATTTCATAAAATACAATCTATAAATAAACGAAAAAAATCGTCCTGATCGATACCGTCCAATATTAAACCTTCAACAAGTTCTCTCAAGATATATAATTTCCCTCTATTTTTAATCCTGAGTAATTTTCAAAGACAGGAAGATTTTGCAATTCTGGAGCAAATTTGTAAGCGCAAGATCCGAAGATTGTATGCTTTGAATCGGAGATTGAGCATCGGTTCGAAGGGCTTGGAATGAAAGTGCAAACAGAAATAGCAGAGGTCTAGAGGGAGCCCCGCTCACACGTCATCGGTCAGGATTTCGGCAACGTGCAAATCGCGGGTCGTCGACCCGTGTGGGCCGCCGGCATTTTCTCAGGGGTTTTCCTCAAGTCTGGAGAAGCGTGTCGAGGGCGAAAAGTGGCTGCGAAAAACAAAGACGGCATTAATATTAGTGCGCCACAATGCCGCGCGAGTCACAGAGGAGACAAGATAAATGAGATGTCGCTGAGAAGGGAACAGCCGAGCTCAAATGAAATATTGATCTGCGGAGGCGCGCGCAACCCCTGCAACCAACCAGCCTGCCATCCCTATCGTTTTACGTTGTTCGTTATAGCGCTAAGGAATAGCAACAGCGGCCGGCCAAAAGTTTTCACTTTGCCACCCCTACTACCCCCTGGCTTTTTCTACCCTAGTCATACAGACCGATTAGCAGGGGGACGAACAAATTGATGGAGCTTTCAGTCTAGGATATCTCAATGGGGCAAAAAGTAGGACTATCGTGAGTGGTTCGAATTGAATTGCCCAAGTTCAATCAAATCCTCAAGATATGAAGGATCTCAACAAAATTCCTATTTCAAGTGGGATTCACCTCGAAATGAGAATAAATAATACAATCATGATCTTAATACAAAAATATATGATCTGCGTCATAAAATAAAAGGTTTTCTTTATAAAAGTTACAATAACTGATAGTTTGTAAAATATTCACAAGAGTGAGATTATATGAAAGTGGCGGAGTGTCTTCAACACAAATGAACATTATTTTTATGTTCAAAGATGGAAGCGAAAAATAAATCTTTCGTTAAACTCTACATGAAAAACAACTTTTGGTAACAACGTGTAAAATAAGTGAGAAAATCGAAATTTTTTCTCATTAAATTCTACTTCAGGATGACCTTAAGATATCTTAATAATGTTCTTCAAAAAGCATCTTGAATCAAGACAGTTCTATAATGCAAGAAAGAATTGAAGAAGAAGCAGTTCGTAGGATTAATTTTTAATCCGAAATCCAGGCCGGTAAATTGAAAGAAACAAATCTGACCCAGTTGCGGTTGGCTCGTGTTTTTGCACTTGATTTTCGTTCCAAATTCAATTGTCGCATTTGGGTGTTTTTGACATTGCGTTCTTTCAATGCAGGATTGCCGCTGACGTCACGCAATGAAACAACCTCAAAAACTTTCAAAGATCAATAGCGGTGTTTTTAATTTGATCCTCATTGAAAAGTAACCTCTCTCTCTCTTCTTGCGATACGAATCGTCAGGTCCAGCCATAGATACCCATTTTTAATTCTTCGTTTTTATTTTTCGTTCATCTAGTTCGCCCGACTTAATTATTGAATGCACTGAAATTGCAAAACTTGAAGTAACGGTTGATTGAGTTAAAGGGATTTGTCCTTCGAAATGAGTCGATTGGCGTATTGTGATTGTACAATTCTTTTTTAGGACAATTGTACATTCGGGCGCTCAATAAAAATATCATTTGGCTTCCGCGAGGCAAGCAGCGAGGCTAATGAAATACATTGTTTGAAAAACTGTCTGCCGGAGTCTCGGGAAATGCAATAACGCCTGCTGAGAGTAAAATCAATAAGCATTCTCTCTTACGAAACAATTCCAAGAACAGCTTTGATGAATCCACCCTCGAATTGTATGCAACGAAAACTCACCTGAAACAAACGGAAAAAGAGGCGACGTTTATTAGATTTGCCATTTTTGAAATGCACAAAGAAAACATCATTTTAATTCTAGCTTTGCGCGTTTCATTTTGAGTCTTAAAATTAGGGAGTGAAGAGGAAAAAGGAAAAATAAAGAACCAGAGGAAAAACAAGCGATGTCTAGACAAGGATGGAAAAGGAAAAAGGAAATTTGCTCCTACTCGTGTCGTGACGTGGATCTCTGATCATTTGACTCGCCTGCGCAATTTTTTTTTTTAAATCAAAGTTACGTTCAAGTATTCATAAGCGAATGAAACATTGACAAGCCCGTGAATCGATAAGCGCATGGATAAATTAAACGCGACGCTACGATAAATAAATTGGTCTAAAACGGACAGGTATGAAAACGTCTAATAATACCGAAGGCGCTCGTTTGTTTGCCTGAAATAAACCTTTGGAATTTCCAGCCGATGAGACTCGCTACGCGACTCGTTACGACGTCGCGCTATTATTTCATCGCTGATTCCCTGGCCTGTTAATTGATCAGCAGAAATTGAGAGAAAAGTATATAGAATAGTTCGACGGTTGTACGTTTCAATCAACTCTGACAACGCCAATCATTGACTGATTTTAAATTAAGTCAACGCGTCATGCCATGATGATTATCAGCCTCGAATTCGGATTATGTCATTATCTCGCAACGCCGCGGTGTCTGACAGTTATTTTTCCTGTTTTTCTTTTCTTTTTTTGTCTCGTACGTATGAGCAATTCAATTCTGTTGAATTAAAAATGCAACTTCTTATAACAAGATAATTTATACATTTTCACTCACAATTGACTTTTGAACCCTGAACTTGAAATCCGAATTTTGAGTAAATCCCCATTTGGCTATCAAAATTTAAACTGACATTTCACATTTTAAATTTAACATTTCCATGAAATTATACTCAAACATTTTTAAAACAAAGATTGATTAAACGATTTTATAATAAAAATTCAAACTTCTTATAACTTCTTATAATATAATTAATGTATTTTAGTTCAAGATGGATCGACTTTTGAATCCGAACCGGAAACTCAATTGTATTTATTTAAAGTTTTGTTTCCAAAATTTGGCCTGAAATTCAAATTTTTCATTAAATTTTCATTCTACTTATAAGATAATTATATATATTTTTACTCAAGTTAAATCAACTTTCAAACCTGAACTTGAAACATCAAACTTCAATTTGGTGTAAAAAATTTTGGACTAAAAAATCGAATTTTGCGCGTGAAAATTCAGTCAAATTATGTTAAAAAATTTGGAAAATAATATTTGATCAAACATTTGCAATGAATTTTTGGTGTGGATAATTTTGTCACATGACAAGAATTTGATGGTAAAAGTGACATTGGGAGTGTCTGAGTAAGTGAAACGAGACAGGTTCAAATATGAACGTACGCACGCAGAAAGCGGCGGTTAGTGCGTCACTCAGCTTGGAATAGCCAGTGATGTCAAGCTCGCGGCGTCACGTCGTTTCTATGTACGAAATATTTACACGCGTTTCACCTCCCGAGATCGAAGATCCGATCGAAGTCCACAGAATAATCATTACCAAATTGTGATTTAGATCTCGCAATAATAAAATAGCATGTATTGTGTTGGCCAACGAGAATTCAGAGCTTGGATATCTTATGAGATTAGGTGACACGCCACGTATCTATCTGCGTGAATCACGCGCGCCGATTGAAAAGCGCGAAGAAAAAAAAACTAAAAATAGCGGCCACGTGCAAAAAGTGTCTCATTAAAAGTTCGTTGTTCTGTAGCTCTTCTTTTCAATTTCTCTTTTACGTTTCTCATTTCTTTAAATTCAACCCGCCAACTGTAGTGACAAAAATTTTCAAATACTGTCCGTTTGATAATAATATCTCACGAATCATTCTCACATCTTTTTGAAAAATTAATTTCCAGCAAATTTTACACACCAAAATTGTATTTCAAAAATGTCATTTTTGAATGTTGGTTCTAAATCTTATTTGAAAATTGTAAAATACAATTTTCTCTCAAAAATTTTTATTCAAAATCGTATCTCACAATTTTATTTTTAAATTTCTAAATGTCATTAAAAAAAAAAAAAATTATTTTGAAAGGTTTCATTCTATCATTGTATACTTGAATGTTGATTAATTTTATAAAAAGCCATTTTTTGGTCAGTGATGTCACTTCTGTAGAATTCTTCTAAATTGCTCCGTTTACAGTATAATAGGAGTGTTTTTTTATTATCACACCGCAGGATCAGAGACAAATGATACTTTTTTTGCAAAACAGTTCGACTGATTATACCCAATGGATTGTAATTTGTTTTGATGATTTAAACTCGACGTTGCGTCCAATTATCGAGCCTCGTTGTGATTTTTCAGCAATGAGACGCGATTGAAGGGCATGTTCAATTCCCGCTAATTGAGATTCTTCGTTAGATTTGTATCCGTTGAGTTCCTCTCAAGTTATTCAGTGTCAGAATATTATCAATCCTCGAAGTGTGTCTTATGAAATTATTCCATGCTATCTATCCTGTTGAAAATATCACTCCTGTATCTCGATTTATGTTTGAAATCTCTCTCCAATATCATAACTTGGAAATGTCATCAGTTCCCATAGTTACTCTTCCTCCGTTCGTCCTGAAATTCTTATCGACCCGATTTCTCCTTCAACTTTACATCAAAACGCTTGTTACAATTATTTTCATTCATTTAATATTCATTTCTGCCCTTCTCTTCCTTCATTTTTTTATTTCTTTAGAATTCTTAGATATTATTTGATTGGTTTAAAGATCTCATGAAAATTCAATGGATGATCCAATTTCAGTCATCTGGTTTTAAACTGAAATGTATGCTTTATTTTCACAAATGTGATTTTCGAAGCGAATTTCAAATTACAAATTAAACCTAAAACCAATAACAGACCAGAACTTCGGTCTTCAACAAAATAAACAATCCCCGGGAACTGGCGAATGTTTTAGAGAAAAGCAGATCGGTCGTTGATAAACAACCAACTTAGTCCCTGATTAAGTCCAATCAGGTATAATTAACAAGATTCCAGCCATTGCTGAAAATCAAGTTGCGTGCGTCTGTTTTTGGCACGGCCATCCTGTACCATCATTCCCATTAAAACTCCAAACTACAGTCGGATAATGACGTTAAAGAATTAACTCTCAACACCTACGCTTCAAACCAGGGGGGAATATTTATAAACCATAAATTTGATACGTTTTCGATTGACCTAGATTTGGCCTCTTCAATCTTCCCACCTTTGACATCATGTTTTTTTTCAAATTCGATAAGAAATATTGTTCTGAGAAAGGAAAAATTGGAGCGAGATGTTCCCTCCATCGGGTTGATAATAACAGAGGGACAAACAGCAGATGAAATTTGGAACAAGAGCACTTGTTCCATCGGATACGTGTTTGCAACTTATTGATTTACATGCTGGCTGGCTGTTTGTTGCTTCGACGGCTTGTTTACACGCCGTTGATTCGAGCTCTCATCAAACGCCCAGGACCTTGCTTCGAAACTGCATCTCAGACAAGTTCTATCTTTTTAAGTCAAACTCTGAGCAAACAATCATTGCCCAATGAAAAGCAAACGGGTAATCGCTGCGAGACAATTTTGTAATTGCAGTGTAACATGAAGAGTAAACTGTTGCAGAGGGGATCGATACAGATTCGCCTTGATTCGAGCTTTAACTTTCGTTGAGAATGAAAAGGTAAGGAAAAAAAAGGGGTCATAAAAAGGTGTGCACAGGGATTCTCTTTGATCTTGGGGGTTATGTTGGGAAAAGTGTTTGTTCAGAGTGCTGGTGAATCAGCCGTGAATTCCATCGCCAATTACAGATTCGACGCACAAAGGAGACGCTGGCAAATTGGATTGTGGATAGCAATTGACCAGAAATGACACTTCCAACGTTGTATTAGAAAACCAATTTTGTGGATTTTCCTCTTTAAAACGAAAATCGCTTGGTCATGATTTAAGCCAGTCGATTAGCATGGTACACAATTTTTCGAGAGTCCAAATTTTCATTTTCTGCGCATATTCATTGCCTCTTCCAGTTGGTGTGATGGTTAACACTTGATGCTCATTTTCAGAAGGTCGCGAGTTCGAATCCCTTTCAACTGACTACTTGACAAAAGTGGTTTAGCTGTATTGAGGTATTAATCTTCTGAAGAGCCATCTCAAGTGAAAATTCACATGACGCCATTTATGCCTCATAAGTGGCCACATTTAAGGATTATATGTTAACATTTATGTCGCATTTGTTACATAAATGTAAAACAAATCCATTCATGCCACAAATATAACTCATAAACGGAGCCATTTATGATCCATAAAATGTATCCATAAATGTTCCATAGATGTTACATAAATGTGTCATATATATAGACCCCTTTATAATACCATACAAGAATTTCCACTTTGGAACGTCGCAAAACGTACATAAAACTAACTAAACTTTGTATGTACTTAGGACCACTTCTAAACATCTAATTGGCTGTATATTGTCACGTGAAATCAAAAGTGATTTCTGGATTGGAGCTCAGTTCTTTTAACGGTTAACTGTAATCTTTTAAATCGTATTTTCGAAACTGTTATTGTTAGAGTCCAGATTCTCTCTGCATGCCATAATGGTGAAACCAGTTTTAAAGATTCGATTTGAATATTAATTGCTCCCTTTTTTATAGTCTGAAATTCGATACGGTGCAAACACAAGTGCTTACTTTGAACTAAACACCGACATAAAAATCAGTGTTAGGAACTTGAGACAAAAAAAATATAAAAAAACAAGTAGCAAACTAGGAGGATTTTTCTGCTCCTGCGGTCACGGTGCCGAAGAATGAATGATAGTAAACGTAGTAGTCTCGTTGAGTAACAAGATCATCGTTTAATGATGTGACCTTGGCGTTAAGTTGCCACATGATGTGCGATCAAGCGGGGGTCGTCGTTCTCAAGACGTTCGACTTCTGCTGATATCCAGTCTCTCGTTATCTTCATGAATAAAAAAAGTAAAAGTTGGCGACTGACAATCCTTGAGGCAAATTATGATTATTAAGAAAAGCTAATGAGAGCAAACGACGGTGCTTTGTCAGGTCTTTTGACTTGCTGTCGGTTGAATTATTTATACAAATCTAATGTCCCACAATCAATCATCTCTGAACCTTCGGTTTCCACTCTAGTAATTTTTTCATTGATTCAATGTTTTTTTCTTCCTTTTTGTCTTTCTTTTTTTTCTCTTTTTATGATCTTACAACTCCATTGACGGAACAAATATGGCCTGATCATCCTCAATGATTTGTAGAATTAATGCAACTTCTAATGAGAATGAAAATTATTTTTTCATTAATTTTTTTTGCCTAACAAATTTTTCTTGCGAATAATAAATGGAATCAGAATTCATGATAATTTTAGTCAATGTTATCATTATATAATAATAATTATAATATCAATTAGCTGATTAACTGCTGCTACATCATACAATCTGTCAGCAGTATTTTATTATTGTCCAAACAAAAAAGTGTTGTTCAACACTATAAAAAGTGGACAATTTGATTACAAAATAACGTTATTATCCACTTAGTTCAAGTTTTGGATCTTGTCCATTTTGTTGATTTGAAATAAACTACGTCCAGTCTGATTGATGTGATTTGTTGATAATCCAACTTGAAAACCCCTGGACGGTAATCCAATTTGAAAGAACGGGAGGTGTTGATGAAAAAGTAAATCGAGGTGAGCATCCCTTAAAAGTTCAAGTTTATGTTTCAAGTTCGCATCTGTTTCAAGTGGGAATCGGTGCATGGGTATTGCGTCGTGCAAGGTATGCGACGATTAAACGAAACGGTGTGACAACCGGCCTTGGGAAAGAAGAACTGCGGGTGTGCCGTACGCTACTCGACTTTGCAGGGGCGTAACCCGCGTGGGACTCTAGGGCTCTTAATACATGCCCCAAGCTGTTGTCCTATATTTCCAGCACTTAAGAAATCGACGACAAAGACAGACGCATGCGGCGTGGTTATATACTACGCCGCACTTGGGTACGCGCTTTTTGCGTAACCGTCGCTCATTCACGGCTTACAAAATTTCGTTGGCGTTTATGTAACTGATGACTCGGTGGATCGATTTACTCTCCCCCACAGAAATACCGCCGACTAAAAAGATGGATGATAAAATTAAAATTTTGACCAAAAAAAAAATCACTCTGACGCCTTTCAATTGGGCAATTTTCACGACTAAATTTGTTATGAAATTTGATGATTTACAAATGACAGAACTTGAGGGGACAAATATTTTCGTAGGTTTTTAAATAAACCTTCGGGCTATTGTGTAAAAATAAAATAAGAAAGAAAAAAAGAATGTAGACGATGGTCTGCGTTCCACTTTAGTGAGGGAAGAAAAATTCAATTAACCAAAGCGAATTGACACGTTTGAATTATTAGAAAAATATTGTCCTCTTTAGCTCACTGATGACAGTCGGCTTTTAATTGCATTCAATTTGTCATTATCTGTGAGTCAACATGTAATCACGTCATTCTTAATGGATATTTTGTTTTCGACAGATCTCCAAACTTGAACAAAAAATTAGCCGCGACAACTGAAAATGGAATAAAAAAATAAAAATTGATGTTTCAAATTGGAGGCATGATTTGTACAGAATGTTCAGGAAGCGTTTGGGAAGGTACACTGCGGAGTCTGTCAAAAAGCAACGTTCCATTCATTTTAAATCTTCTTTACGACACTCGTTCAAACTGTTTTGAATACGTTTGTTTTATAAACAGCCAAATAAAGTGCACTCGGTATTACCAACGGGCCATAAATTTCAAAACTTCTGAGCGACGCTCAATTTTATTGATTTTTACATTATTCATCCATTTTATAATTTTCAACTAAAAAATGAGCCAAATAATTCATTATTCCCATCAAGAAAAAAAACATGCACAATAATAAAAATCATGACGACGACATGAAGAATAATAAAAATTTGAAATAAAGTACACAGATATAAAATGTTAAAGGAAATAAATAGCAACGACAATGTACGCAAAAAATTGATTTAAATTCAGTTACGGAGTGATTGGGAAAAAAGGTGAATAATATACGCCGAAATTTCTAGCCGGCGAAAATCGCGTGTCTCCGATTTCCCCGACCCATATAAGGAGCTAAATGCGCGTAAAAAATGTCACGAGCACGTCGCCATAGAGCGGCGTCCACCTTTGCCATCGACTTGACTCGGTCGGGCGGGTAAACAACGAGTTTTGTCAGCCAGACATGAATTGTTTCTCGCGTCGGGTTGAGACAATTTTTGTCGGGTACTTTTTCATCACAACGACCTTCGATGAAAACGACCTCGGCGGATTTTCGCCGGCGAGGCGAGCGACCGCCAATATGGCGACAAGGCACACCTCGCGTCTCGACGACGACAATCCGCCGCTCACCGCTTCGGTGGCGAAATGCACGACTCGCCGAGACGAGTTCCACGGTGACAAAAAAATCCAACTCAGGTCGGCGTCGTGCTCGAGGCATCGTGAAAAATCCGACCAGAAAATGCCGAGAGGCGGATTAAGGGAATGCCTACGGGGTTCTCGCAAGGACCGCGACACGTTTGACGGTTTTCGGCCGAATTGTCAGCGGCGGCAGTTCGTTTTTCAGACTATCAAAATGACGCGGACAAGAGAGCTGGGCGGAGATAACTTTTGTAAAAAGACTTACCTTTTGTGAAGCAATTGGCGACTTGGAAAATCAAGATCTCGGTCTTTTTCAACGAGTCCCGTTCGCTACGATTTCACACAGTGCGCTACTGCGACTGACGGAAGCCGCCATCTTGGCCTGCGCGCGACGATGCGGCGCCAACCGCCGCGCGCGCTTTGGCGCCAAATTCAAATTCAAAAAACTTCAACAATATGTAATTTCAACTTTATTTCACATTTCATCGATCAAAATAACTCTTCTGGCTCTTTTTCTTAACATTATAATCAATTTCAATAGAGAATAATTTTTAAAAAATACTTTCAACATTTTTTTCTGAACATCAAAATTTTTGTAATAAAATAACGAACTCTAGAAGAAAATGAAAATTTCCTTTTTTTTTTGATTTGAAGAATGTTTTTTTGTTTCAATTGCAGTGCTTTTTCAATGTGATGTCGCTAGCAGTCAAGCGGCGCGGTGTCGGATCGATGAAAAAATCTTCCATCGGTAACCTAGAAATCAGCCAGGAAAACGTGACGAGAAGCAGCCGATTCGTAATCCAGCGATCTCGGAACTTCAGTCTTTTGAACGGAACGTTTTGTGTGAAAAGGTTAGTGGTGCCTCGCCGCTCTTTAAAATGTCATTTTTTGCGATAATTTCGCGCGTCTTGCCCTCGCCGGGCGAATCGCGACCTTCCCTCTGTGGCAGGGGTTGCGTATCCGCAATTACGTAACATTATTCAAAGCCGAAAAAGCGAAAACCGCGTGTCACCGATTACCAAGTGTGCTCGCAACGATTCCAGTACATTCTCACTTGTTCGTTTTTGAACAACCTCGCATATCCTTGAAATGTTTTTCCTTTTTTTGGTACTTGGTCTTTTTGCGCTTTTTTTATTCGGTCTTTTGTCAATACTTGGAGCGAGTTTGCGCAGAAGAATTTTTGCATCCGCAAAAATAAGGGCTGAATATCTTTTTTTGCCTAATCAAACTGAACAAAACATTTTTTATAAATTGAACAGTTTCAATGGATTTAAAAATGAAATTCTTACTAGAAAATAGAATGAAAGTATCTTATTTTGGAATACTTATGGCTGGTGTCCTCTATTTATAATACAAAATGTTGTTTACCAACTTCCAAATGTTTTTGGCATTTGAATTTTGAAACCGACGGATCTTTTGTTTTCCAACCATCGTCATGTGACAGATTGTTATTATAATTAGAGACAGATGTTGTTTCTATACTCATCTACATTTCAAAATTTTAACCGAACCGTCAAATGAGAAATAGAAAACAAACAAATTGCGATCAAAGAAAATCTATATAGGTTTCAATCTGTCAAGAGGCAATAAAAGTTCGGCCCAGCAAATGATCGGAATCATAACTCGTCGAGGCGCCAATTGAAAACAATTTCTATTTTTAAATACAAATCAACCCTGTTCAGGTGACATTAATAGTACTTTGTGTTTGCAAATTGATAAGATGATACAAAGCTTCAACTTCCTAATACAATAGTTGCTCAGCATTAATACAGTTTTACATTCTATTTCATTCTCCCACACTCTATTCTATAAATATATAAAAATTTTCCAATTCATTCTCATGTGGAAATTACAAAAAATTTTCATCCGAAGGTCAAGGTGGTCATAAAAATAGACCTGTTAACAGAGTTTGATATTCTCAATGCTGATCTTCAATTTATTTTTAATTTTTTATCATTGCGTTAGATTATTATTTAAATTTTTAAAGCATTTGCAATTCTAATTGTTTGCTTGTTTTGAAATAAAAAGGCAGTTTCGTTTTCAAAATCAGCTTCAGAAAAAAGTGACAGTTTTCGCGAGGCTTCTAGGACGTTGCACTCCGTGGTGCAATGTTGTGAGAAAGCACACCTAAACTTTCTTCCTAGCTCTCTTCAGTGAGCCACGAACTTGTACTGTACAAAGTTTCGTGCAAACAGAGCGAAGAATATTGAGAAAAAGAAAAATATATCGGTTGTGAAGATAAAAAAAAAATTGGTACGCACAATCTATTATGAAACAAACGATGCCATTTCATAACTCAATTTCGCATTTTCTTAAACTTTGACTTCGCTCATTAGTTCAGCGCTGTTTCGCGTGATAAATTCAAGTCTGCGAATCTTTGATTAAAAATAGTCGCAGGACAAAAAAGTTCGCGCTGGAAACGCGTCATTCGAATTTTCAGAGCGTTCCCTCGACGCAGATAAAGCCGGAAAATCTCGTGTAACTTGAAAAATATGTCAGATAAGTTGTGTCTTACATCGAGACTTGTCTTACAATT
>JAAMPD010000408.1:0-54189 GCA_025266255.1 Trissolcus basalis | reverse complement strand
CTTAAAAAGTTTTAGTTTATTCTTTTCTTTTTTTTTTTTTTTTGGTTTTTTTGTACAATGATTTTTTGACGGCTTCGCGCCCGTTGCACATTTATTTACAGAGGAGTTTGGGTAAAAAAATAACTTGAATTTAACTCTCAAGCTTGATGTTCCGCGATGATTGATCAACGAATTTAAAATCTTATATACACGAGTTTATGAAATTGATCGTATAAATGATAGTGCATTTTTTAGCAGATCCACACGATTTAATGTAATTAAATAGGTCGATTTATGAATTTACAGAGAAAGAAAATTGATTAGAAAATTATCGCTGAATGAGATTGAAACGAAGGATTACATGTTTTTTGTTACTTTACTAGACAACTTTTTTGTGACGAAAAAATAAAAAACGTTATATAAGTGAAAATTCTATTTTCAATGTTATAAAAAATTGAATACAGATTGGATGATATCAAATTGTGGGATTTGTTTTTTCACGACAACTATGAAAATAGTACTTTCACCGAAAATAATCAAAATTTGCCAAAATGAAAGAAAACAGGTCAATTCCAATTTTTGCTACAGGTGTTACGATGCATGATCTTAATTTGTAAAGAAAATTTTCATTCGTTTACATAGCCAACTTGCAAAATTGCTATGAATGTAGCTGCTGGTACACTTTTTCCATTTACCTAATAAAAATGGTTTTAAAAAATAGTAATAATAAAAAAAAATCTCCATTTTCGCGTGCAAATGTCAGTTTATACATTTGACACATTATATACATACGTGGCTCGCACTTTTTTTGTTTCTGCCACTATATATATTATTTATATATATTTATAACTGGCGCAAAATATTGCGTCAACATTTTTCGACTTGTTAAAAATACAATGCGACTTGTCGCAAGCCAATAACGTCAGTGATCGATGATCGAAGTTTAATGGTTGAAGTGAGTCATGATCTTTTTTGCATTTTTAATCGAATCGGTTCGACGGTCTCTGTGGGCTTCAGCGGTACAGTCTTGCGAAAGTTCTTAAAGCAGAGTTCACTGTCTTCGAATTGTCCACACTGCAACTGTAAATGAAATAAAATTTTATTATGTGATTTTATATAGCATAAAAAATTATTTTTCAATGATTTCAAAATTTCAAAATTGTTTTACAACATTTGCATAAAACGAGGTAGCGCATTAAGTAGACCACTGACTTACTTAATGATAGTCTTGTGGAAGTCTTCTAATTGTTCCCGCGTTGCTGTTCCGCCACCCTTGTTTTGCACATGCATTATGGCTTCCTCCAACCACTTTGGAAAATTCTAAAAAATCATTGCAAACATCAATACCTACTCGTAAAATTAAATTTTGTTGGAGTGAATGCGCGTTTCAGCCGCAAAGTTCATTCGAGAGATGAAATGCTCGAAGAAGAAAAGAAAAGTTTAAATTTTATTACCTCGCTGTTTATGTGAGCAAGCAGTAACAAAACATCGGATACATCGGGAATAATATACATGGACATGGTGAATACAGAGGCACTCAACACTTTTGTAACAATGGACTGGCCTCTCTTGGCAACGATGTCTTGCACCAATTGTCGCCTTATTGTAAAATCAGATTGGTTCTAAAAAACGATAAATTAATGTAAAATACAACCCAAGAAGAAAAATGTATGTATTTTTAATAACGAGTAATGATGGTACCTCGAAATTTCTACTACTGTTTAATAGATCATAAAAGAATTTCATTACAGAAGCATTGGCTTCTTTGTGATCAAAGTCACATGACATCAGAGCGCAGTCAAAAATTGCGTTCAACACATGCGAATGCAAAAATGGTACTGGAGCTCGTTGTACAAATCTGCAAAAATTGTTTGTTTCAATCAAAAATATTTCAACTGGAAATGTTTGGACAGAAATAGTAATAGAATTGAAGTAAATTGTAGCATAACTGATAACTGTGACAGAATCTGCATTATATTTATAAAATTATTTGTAATCAAATTAATAAAATATTAATAATGAATAAGTATTATAGAATTTCATTTAACTTTAACAATAGGATGTATTTTTTTAAAATAGCAAAGTTGTTTGAGTATCATATTTACATTATGTGTCACAATTACCCCGATCGCCCCTATGATTAATTGAACTTACCTATCACACAATCTGAAAAGGTCATCAACGGTGTCTGGGTGATTGACCAAACCGTTAGGTTGTTGAAGTATCATGAAGGTTGGGGTCAAAAATGCCTCAAGCATTCTTAATAATCCTTCAACATTTTCTGCATTATGTGAAAATTCATCTACTAGTATTGAGCCAAGGTACAGAAAACAACTGTGGTGATTTGCAGTGTACAATTGTACAATCTGAAATTAGCAAGAAAACAAAAATAAAATTGTCCTCGTCAGGATGTTGGATAAAGATGTAAAATAAAATGTTAGAATTCGTACTTGGGTCACCAATTCCTGCAAAATCTGTATGGAATACCTTCCGACACAACGAATAGCAAACCTCAAACATTTACACGTGTGTTCGCTGATACTCGCATCATGCTGGTATTTGTTTAACGTTGGTGAAAGAACTGTCCACATCTAAAGCAGATAATCGATTTTATAATCAAACAAACTTGCTTGATTTTAATCAATTAAATATTTCATTTAATTATATATAGTGCTGATAATTAAAAAAGATTTACATCATTCAGAGCCTCCATACAGGGATGTGTATAATCTTGAAAAGAATCATCAGCTCTGTTCATGGCCGGTACACTTATATTTCTAAAAAGTGCAGTGATTCTATCAAGCCAAACAACCGGATCGTTTTTACTTCCTCTTTCTGGACGAGTATTTTGGGTCTCAAGAATAACACTCAATGGCCTAGCTTGAATCCAACATAGTTCTTTCGCGGCAGCTGGTATTTCTTTTGTCGGTAATTTTGAGACTACTTTTGCTACTCCTAAAAAGTAATTTAATAATGATAAAAATCTGTGGATCTAAGAGCCATATTCATTCAAATTTTAAGAATCAAAGTCAAATATATCACAATCTTGATATTAATTACCTTTAAGAAAACTAATTGTGGCGGTATTACTGATAGAAAACCTCTCCAAATTATTTGTCAATTGTATTAAAATAGGTAAATGAGCTGTCATGTGACTCGAACATGCTGTGCAAATACTTTCCAAGGCTACCAAAGCTGCATTTCCCAAACCTTTCTCTTGTAGACAATTGAATAAAAAGTTAATAATTGGATCTGTAACATTAAAAAAAAACACAACTTTATAAAACTCTTACATATTACATGCAGGAGAAAAATTTTCGTACTATATTGTTTTTTAAAGATTCTATCAGTGAACCTGTAAAAAACCAACTTATTTTACATGAATTCTGAATTTCTCTACAATTCCTCTACACTCATTAGGATTATCTGATGAGTAACAAGGAATGCTAGATTTACAACTTTTAATTCTCTGAAATTCACCGTATCAAACTATGAGTCAGTTTTGGGAGAATTTCAAATCAAATTCTTAAGTAATAACGATATAACGAAATGTTCTATTTTAGTTAAATGCATATATATAATTTACCTAGCGTTTGTAAGTGACTATTTATCCACTCGCACAATTCTCCTAATAATAAAATACTTGTATGTTTCACAGCAATATGTGTGTCCGGAGGCAAATTCAAAATCGCTTCCACTACTTTTGGCACGACTTCGTTCTCCTCACTAAAAATTAAACGATTTGCATGTAGAATCGGAGCTTGCAATTGCAAAAACAGAATAGGTTTTTGTTGAAATGAATAAGGACTCACGGTAAAATGTTTTTAGCAACGGCTTGCATGACAAAAAGCGCAGCTTCAATCGAGTCCCATGTTAGCGGTCTACCCTCAGTGCCTACGGTCAAATTCGCAAACATTTGTTGGAAAAAGTGACTGCTACCAACTATGAAAACCACATCTTTAATGAGGTCTGACACAAGAGTCCGAAATTCTGCAAATAATTGTCCGCCTCCCCCTTCTTCTTCAACCAGACCTAACTGCAAAAAAAATTTACAAATGATTTATCATCGAAAATTTATGTGTGTTTAAAAATTATACAATTTTATTTACATGATCAGGTTCCATCTGGCAGTGCCTGCACAAAATTCCAAGTAACCTTTCTATATGTGGCCTAAAGACCAAATTTAAACCCTCATCATTTTTCTGGTATAAAATTTCTGATAATCTATACCACAAGTTGAATGTAACTTGAGCAACCTGAAAAAATACACGGTATTTAAATTCAAGCTTTTTTGTTTATTTTTTAAGGTTCTCTCTCTCTCTACTAAAAAAATACCTCATAATCATGGTGGCCAACGCACATTAATGCAAAATCTAAAATTTTAACAGAATAATGTGGTTCCCCTGGGCTACTAGAATTCACCATCGTAATCAAAAAGCTTTCTGCCAGTTCAGTGAAAATTCGGCAGTAATGTTGCGACCTGTTTGAAAATAAAAAATCATTGAATTCAAAACATTCCGGTGATTGGTTGCCAGTTAAAGAAGAAATTAATCCGATGATTTTGATTAAAAATTACTTTTCCATTTCCTCATGCGCTACCGACAAATGATAGGGTTGTTCGAGCTCTATGATTTTTTGGTATATAAAAAGTTCTTTCAATTTCATTTCGTTCGCTATATCCCAGTTGTAATTTTCCTGGTCGTTTCGTTCTTTATCCAAGTCTTGTAAAATAACGCATACACATTCAGTTGCATTTGCGTGTAAATTTGCTCCTATCATATGGTTGTTCAAAACCTGTAAACAGTTTCGTATTTGCATTCTTCAAAATTCTAATTTCTATATAATTTTTGTTTGCTTTTTATTGTTCTTTTATACCTGAAAGACATAAGCCAAAATATTACTCTTTTGTGTGACTTCAAATGGTATGGCTTGAATTGCAATCCAACTGGTAAAACATTGAATAATTCTTGAACACATCTGCGAGTTATCTGCACAATTTTTCAGGCACATTTCCTGTAATTATGAAATTACATAATTTACATTTTACATTTTTTTAAGTCTCTTAATTCGAAAAAATCCAAATTTTTACAAAAAAATGAACATTTAGTTTTTTATTTATTTATTTATTTATTTATTATTATTTTTATTATTATTATTATTTTTTTTTTTGGTATTAAAATTTCGCACTTTTTTTAAGGGGAATAGGAATCACAACTTTGAAATATGTATTTCTTATATTAAGAAAGAATGTTTTGAATTTATTAAAACTTACCAAGAAATCAGAAACGGTGTTACCAATGCTAAAAAAGTATTGTGTGACTTGTTCGCGTCGGTTATTGTTCAGTCTGAAAACATACAGATGTTATAACAAGAGGAATTTGTATAGAGTAAAAACATTTATTTTTTACAATTCACCTTAAATGCCAAGAATTTACTTCTTCTGGTAACACGGTCATGATTTCTAACAAAGGCCACAAACTGTCTGATGATTGTCCAAATTTGTTGATAAGATCCATAACTGGGTCCTGCCATGTAGTCATTTGTAAAGCAAGGTCCGATAAAGCTATACAAAGCTGGAAACAAATTATATTATCAATCACAAAATCATTTATAAATAATTAAACAAATATTCTGTTCCTTTCTCATTTCCATATCATATATTCTTACTTTTTATTATTATCATTTTTATTTGTAACAGTTGAATATCGAATGATAATT
The DNA here is from genome assembly GCA_025266255.1 of Trissolcus basalis. Taxonomy (NCBI): domain Eukaryota; kingdom Metazoa; phylum Arthropoda; class Insecta; order Hymenoptera; family Scelionidae; genus Trissolcus; species Trissolcus basalis. Next base: position 48,492 of record JAAMPD010000408.1, on the reverse strand, counting down.
CTTTAAAATTTACTTTGCTTATCATTTTAACTAACACTCTTTCTTTCAATTTCTCAATTTTAATTTTTTTAATTTAAACAAAAATTTTTTTTTCTAATTAGGTTGAAATATACTTCTCGGATTATTACTCTTTATCATAGTTTATCTTGACTCTGGGGGTCTCTTCCTATAAAATTAAAAAACCCAAAACAAGCATTAATCTAGGGAAAGAGCAAAAAATTAATTACATTCTCTACTCAACTTGTTTTAAATGAATTGTTTTTTGGTGCAAAACTTACTCAAGATCCCATTAAATAATTTTCATCGAATTATCAAAATTGAGCTCTTAGCAAACGAACCAATTAAATTTCAAGATTTACCTGCTTAACGATAACTTGATTCGTGTTTTCGTTAATTTGTGAGATGTGTTCGAGCAGAGAATCCCTCAGTGATTCGTGAGACTCGGCGGGCAGCTCATCAAACGAATTTTGAATTTTCGTTCGCATCGTTTGTGCTGCAAAATAACATGACTCCAAGTCTCTCTTTGCCTGGAGCAATTCGTTGGCCACTTCCCAAGCATATATCTGAAAAACAACAACCCAAAAATAAACATTTGCATTTTTAATTGCAGAATTGCTTAGAAGTTATTTTGCGTTTGAAATAAATGTCAAGTCAACAGGATATAAACAAATCAGTCGATTAAAAGAGGATAAACTAAATGGATGTGAAAATAACCTAAACAGTGAACTGAAAGAAAGGGTTTGAACGAATTTGCAAAAATTAAAGTCAAGCTTGTATCTAACCGATTTTTGTAACTCCCCGAGCCAAGAGTTGACCTTCTCCTTGTCGGTAGATGTGTTATTGTTGAACAGCAGGAAGATCGCCTGGTGAACCGTCTCTAGGGAGGGTTGCGATTCCATGTTTATCTACGAGGTCTTGCCCTCCGTCTGTCAAACTTCTTGATCAAACGTCGCCAATTTTTAGGTTAGAGTGCCCAACTGGTTGCAGTGGGTTGCAGGGCCGATGAATTTGTTTGTTTTTTCGCACGCGAATTTCGTGCAATTTCTCACTGATCAAACAAACTGTTCGGAGGGAGTAGGTGGCGCTGTCATCAAACACTCTGTCAACTCGATTAGATCAAAATTTCCTTTTCTTTTCTTCATCTTTGAATCATTCTTTCAAAAAATTAAAAACTCAATTAATCATTACCTTTATTTTTCTTGTTAAAAATCACTTGACTGACTTCATATTTTTAACCGGCATATCTTCAGTTTTTGAATTTCGCGCTCTTTGTGACGTAACTTATGATTGGCCGGTTGACAAATCTACTTCCCGGAAGAAAGAGAAAAAACTACGAGAAACAATTTTAACTGTTTAATTATTACAATTGAAAAGCTACGATGAAATTATATTAGATAACTGAGTGATGTGAAATTTGTCACATGTTCATTGTTGATTAACAAAATTACTTGTTACAGCTGAATTGTCGTCAGTCTTGCAAAAATTGTGTTTGATCAACATTCTTTTCTATTGTTGTGACGATGTCGAAGTTGTTTATCTTTTATTTTGATCACACAAGATAATTCTATACGTTAATACAAATAAAAAAACAACATTGTGATGTACAAAAGTGATTGAGTGTTTCTTGAATCAAAAAATAAAATGGGAGACTACAACATTCCAATAATTGAGCCAGCGATAGATTATACAAAGGTTAGGTTCACTCTGTTTATATATACAATTTGACAGATGACATATGTTGTGATTGTCAGATAATAAGATTAAAAAATTTTAATTGTCATAAATTATTGCTATTGTTATTATTATTATAATTTAGCAATAACATTGATTGGTAAGAAAATTCCATTTTTAAAAAACCAATTTGAAAAAACCGTATCACAGAATTTTTATAATACAATTTTTTAAAATAATTATTATTTTTCAGGTACCGCCTATCAATCAAAAAAGGACAATAGCTTTTATAAATCATTTCATATCACAAACTGTGACGTTTCTGAACAAATTTGCATTGCAATGCGAAGAAAAATTATTCGAATTTGAAAACAAATTACAAAAAGTTGAAGCTTCATTAGAACTTCTGGAATCTCGGGTTTGTAAACTTGTTTCCTTAACAAATATATATTTTTCAAGATATTATAAAAAAAATATATATGTATATCCGTTATAAAGAAATGTATATATATATTTTTCATTTGCGTTTGTATTTTAGATATCATCAATATCTGGTCTTGAAGATGGAATATCAAAATCTAGTGACAGTACAAATAACAGTAGTAGTCCAGATAAAAATATAGATAACAAAGATGAACCACCTCCTGTTGAAGTTGAACAACCTAAAACTGAAGAAACTGTTGATAGCGTCGATACAGTAGATGATAAAGCACCTCCTGTTGAACCGCCAAGTGCCGACAGTAATATGATTCCAATCAAATCGGATCCCAGTTATGCGAAATTTTTCAAGATGTTGCACTTTGGTGTTCCAAAGCCAGCAGTTATAATGAAAATGCAACAGGAAGGTTTAGATCCTGAACTTTTGGAGTAAGAATTTTTATCTATTTAAATAACATAGGGTTAATCGGGATATAAGTAATACTCAGAGGCAACTATAAAATCTTAAATAATTATTTTGGATCTATGATTTTATATGGTTTTGATGAATATTGCAAATTATTATAAGTTAATGACTGAAATTAACTTAGTACTTCAAATTAATTTAGATTTAAAATATTCTGGTTGTCACGTCTTACCTCGGTTAACTATATCTATGCGAATTAAAAGACTGACTTTAATATCTAATTTTCTAAATTATTTTTTAAGGAATCCGGAAAAACTAGTGCCGAAAGTTGTTGAAGACGAAAGATCACCAAGTTGATGTTAATTATAATAAGTTTCAAGTTGAGTATCTCCAATTCTGTTACAGTTACATGTTTTTTCATAAAGGTGAAGAATGAATATAAACGTTTTGTAAATCCAAAAAGATTTATTTTTTGTAAATACAGTATTAAAGATAAGAATTATTTAGAACTGAATCATCTGACCCTGAAACAAAAAAAAACAACATACGAATTAGCAAAGAAGACTTATTTATGACTGATCTATTTACATGATGAAAATAGGTTCAACAAAATGATGGAAGCAATGTAAATATTAATCATACCAAGTTTTGACTATAAGTTGAACACGTTTGGAGATAATTTAAAAGTTACAAAAAAAAAAAAACATTTTCAAGTATGGAAAATAATTAAAAATTTTCGTTTAATTACCTTCCTCTTCTTGTCTCCTCCAAGTTCGAAGTGTTTGCAGCGTTTCAGTGCAATTTGTTTTCTGTATTTGCATTCTGTGCATTCCATCCTTAATACAATCTTTTTGGTGGTTTTTGCCTATACAAAATAGAAACATTTTTTATCAATCAGTAATATAACAACACAAATTAATATTTTTAAAGAAAGTGTAATTTCATTGATAATAATAATAATGTAGACAAGATTATTCTGAATGTTAAGAAAGGAAAAAGTTAACAAATAAGAGAGCGTACCTTCTTTCTGAAGATAGGTTTTGTTTGACCTCCAAAACCTTGCTGTTTGCGGTCGTAACGTCTTCTACCCTGAGCAGCATGACGTTCCTTGCTCTTTTTGTACTGAGTCACTTTGTGTGACTTATGTACCTTGCACTTCTGGCAGAAGGTCCTGCGTTGTTTCGGCACGTTAACCTACAAACAAATTTTGCATCAACATTATTCCAATTTCAACAATAACATAACCTAGAAACAAAAAACTTATCATTCGATTCGTCAACAATCATCAATCAAAACAAAACAATCCTGTATCAAGTCTTAAAGTTGTTCAAAATCATTTGTAATCAAATCGTAAACATTCATAATCGAAAAATTTTGAGGTTAACTAGGGACACCAATCCGCATGCAAAGGTGAAAAATATTGCAGCGGATATTTTCCAAATTTGCCAAAAATGATTGTTTTAGCAACAAATCTTGAGATTTGTGCATAATAACGAGGATGTTTTCAGATAAAAGTTGACGTTTTTTAAAATGGAAATGAAAACCTACCATATTGACAGTTTCGTACTCTAAGAAAAGAGGGATAGCAGGCTTACTCGGTCCGACGAGATGCACGACGACGCTAGCACCATCTCGCGGTTGTTTCAATTAAAAGGTTCGGATCTCGGATAATTTCTTCTTTTCCCATCAGCAGCTTGTAATCTCATGATAACGCAAGGTTAACGCAGTTGACAATTGCTGGTTACGTGTGGTTACAATTCCACATTTTCAAAGCGTTTCGCGGATGCGTTACATAACACTGCCAATGCACCAAATTGGCAATTAAAATGTTTGAAACACAACTGCCCTTGAAATATCAAAAATGCGCGACATTTCAAAAACATTTCAAAACTCAGTCAGAAAGATTATCTCGTCCTTAAAAACTATATATTTATTTTTTAAACGAAAATCAATTTTTTACGTTTACATTTTTCAAGGTCAACTGCTCATCCTTGAATGTTTTTTTAGAGAGTCTAGTTTTTAACCAATTTCAACGGCTAGAAGAAAATGAAAAGATGTTTTGTATTGTTGTATTTCAAGAATCACCACCAGGGGGCGTTCAAAGTAAACATTAATAAAACTTTGATTAAAAATCGAATTGTCAATTTGAGTGGGAGGAGGGGGGAATTAATCGATTTTTTTGTATCTACGGGGTGTGAGAAATTGCGAGAGAGCAGCAGCGCCACCGCGTCGATTTGAATCTCGCGACAAAGCCTCGAAGCGGGCTCGCGTTGGGTGCCGCGTACTCTCGAACCCCTCGTTCGTCCGCGCGAACATTCCAAAGGACCGACATGTTGCTGGCCAAACCGGCGTCAATCCCCGCGACCGACGCTCAGGAATGAACAAACGCGCCTCGAAAGGTCGCGGTTTGTCTATAGTCGCACAATTTTGACCGAAAGTCGCAAAATCATCAGCCAATGACGTGCTCGCAAAGACGCGCCATGTTCATTTTTGAATCGAGGCGGCGAGGGGCAAACCATGGGCAAACTCATTGCAATAGTATGCAATTTGTGCGCTAATAGAAAGAGAGCCAACGAGTCGTAGAAGATGTTGGTGTCCTTGTCTAACTTTGATTCAATTGGCTGAATCAAATAAATCAGGAACGTGTCATAAATATGGGCACGTGATTGTTTTTTTCTAATTCTTCATAATTTTAATACACCGAAATTGAGAAACGAGGCTTCAGAAAAAATTTTCACAACAAATGACGCTCGAAATTGTTCTTACTTATTGGCAGTTTTTATGTAGTTGATTTTTTTCGCTCTTGAATCTCAGATTAGACGATGAAACAATTCTGAATTGGGGTAAAACATTCAAATATTGGACTTCGCGTCACAAAGTAGAGCATGAAATGAAATGAAAAAATTTTTCTAATTACTTTTTTTAGATGTTCCTAATTGTTTTACTATTAAAAGATAGTTAAAAGTAAAACAAAATACTAAAAACGAGGAAAAAAAATTTAATTTAGAAAACCGGTAAAGAAGAAAATGACTGGATAGATATAACTTCGTTTTATAGTTTCGCGTAAAAAATGTGTTGGATTATTTAATTTGACTTTTATAATCCAATAATAAATTGATTAAACATTTTTTCATCACAGTGAAATAAAATATTTCTGATAAATTAAAAATGTGATTTGTCAGCAACTAAATTGTATAAGTTTATGCAATTATTATATAATAGAATAAAAAAAATAAAGATTCAAATAAGAAAGAATCAGAAATTTCAAGAATGAATTCTTATCGGCAGTCATAAGTGCATAACATCAAACCAAAGAAAAAAACCAAAACCAAAGATCCAGAAAATTCTTCGTTTGGAAAAATGTCTCATTTATGCCAGATAATTTTTTTAGGACCAACTGTCCTAAGTCGAAAATATTCAAAATCATTATGGAATTTCACCGATGGAAACTAAGATTTGGAAAAAAGTTGCTGCCACCGCTAGAAAGTAAACACCTTTATTCAACCGCTTTATTACCTGTTTGAAAAAGGGACAAAAGGTTCTTGAATATTTCCGAAAATGTTGCATGCTGAAATAACAGTTCTCTATTGTTTAATAGCCTTTTCCGCGACAAGCGCACGAAATTTTCACTAACGAAGATCCTTTTTGAAAGAAATTTTCGGTACAAACAATGGAATATCTTTCATTTCGAGAGTTTAGAATTTACTGCTGCTTGAAATTCGAACGCTCCTCAGGTATACCTGACCCGTGCAATATTTTTCTTCTTGAGATGATTCACAGCATATGTTGAAAATTGTTTCAGTTTCTCTCGAAGAAATATTTGTTTCCATAAGGAAATCGTTTGTTGTCTAGACTAAAGTTCGATATAACATTTTTATAAATTTATTTCGTGCTATAAAAGATACAAACCACGTGAAACCAAATTTTTCGTAACGGCTACAATCAAAATCAATAGTTGATAAATATGAAATTTTACCTAACTCTGATTTTCATTATAATCTTATCAATTTGAAATCCTAACAAATAAGTGAATCACTTTTTACCTTAAAAATATTGTTATGTGTTACAAAAAAAAAAAACGATTTCGTCATTCCATCGAGTTGAAAACAAACTTTAATTTTTTACAAAAAAAAACATTTTTTTACAAAAAAGATGGGTGTTTTTGATCCAATGTTTGTTCAATTAAATTAATTATTTTTATAATTAATATTTTTTGTCAATGTCTGATTTCTAATGAAATAAAATTTACTGAAACATCGAATTAATTGAAATGAAATAACAATTTTAAACTTGAACGGCAAATTTATCTCTGATAATAATCATACAAATGATAAATGATGATCAAATCTGATAAATATAATTATCCTCCCTCTTTATCGTTTACGTATGTCCCAAAGCCACCCTACTTTCAACCTCATTCTCGGAGTATTGGTTTGTATCAACAAACACCCCGCACAACCACATCCGTAAACCTCAACACCAACGTTCACGTTTCCTTGTGTGCGCGCTACCCCCCGACCTAATTTTCCGTCTCTTTTCTTCCCATCCGAATCGAGATTCAAGAGAACAGCATAGACCTGCGAGATTCCGAAAATTCATACTCCTCTGACCTCATCCGATTCTGTTCCATCCGTCTCTTTTCTTCAACGAACATCAAGATACAATTGGAAAGGACAGATTTGTGAAATTTTCCTGTAAACGAAACCGGATGATTCCTGAAAATGCATTTTCGAGAACTTGATTTGTTCAATTTCAATTCAATTCAAAATAATGTATTAACCAATAACATTTACATACATTTGTCTCTTTTCAAATTTCATCTATTTTTAATTATTTATTTATATATTTTATAGGTCTTATATATATAAAGTATCTAATGTATATAAGTATTTTTTCGAGCGAACTTCATAGACCATTTATCACTAGAGATAATTTCCAATGTTGTTAGACTTTTCAAGTGAAATACGGTAAAATAATATTGGATGAAAAATCAATAAACTAAAGGAGCAGAGTGTTTGATTAGAATCATCATCAACAAATGATGTAATTAAAAGTCAGTTGAACTGAGACAGAGATAGTTTTTCTCCGTCTTAATGTTATGTCAAACAGTTAGTCATGTGTCAGTGGTCGTTTTTATCGCTTATCTAACAAATTTGAGACAAAAATGTATGTAATCGAGTTAATAAGTATCATCGAATCTAACAAATATTCAAAACTGAAGATGAACGTTTGGCGGCAAAGGAGCTGGCCTGGTTCACTCGACCAATACGTTATCGAAACTCCATCTTCGATAAGTGATTTTGGACCAGAAATAACAAATGAAAAAACAAGATAGTCGTTATCGAAACACGTGGAGGAAAAAAAAGGCGGTCATGAAAGGCCACTCGGCGCCAAAAATGTTGTCGCGCTGGGAGAGAGAAAAAGTAAGGCGGTTGTGATTTTGTGTAGAAAACTGAGCGGTTGGAATGGTGTGTGCAATAGAAGACGCGGGTGTTGATCGCGAACTTCTCGTCCCTGTGCTGGAAAGAGCGCGAAGGGTCCGCGGATGCGCGGCCGGGTGCGCAGACAAAGGTCGGCGGCGCGGCAGCATCATCGTTGCTCGCAGTACGCGCCACGCTGATCGGTTCGCAGGCACGCGCCCGATACTCCCCCCACTCCTTTGCTGTTCGTGTTGGCCCCCACTCCGTGCGCGCGCGCACCTCTACACACACAGGCGCAGCCAGTGAGGCTGTTGGCGCACGCACACAAGCCCCCACCCGAGGACTCCACCGACGACGCCGCGACTCTTGGGCATTTCGCCGGAAACTGACGCCGTGCGAGCACGACTGGGCTATTTCTCACGCCAAGAGGAACAACTCTCTCAGTCGAGACCGTAACGTCGTTCGCTTCACATCGACTCGATCAGAGCAACCACATAATACAAACATAAACATGAGTACCAAGGAAAATAACGAGGTCGCGGTGGAGAAGGTCACGGAAAACGATAATAAAACAGACGCCAAGTGTGAAATCAAAGGGTTCAAAAGGCCAGCTGAGGTGAGTACTGAAAATTTCAAAAATTGTTCATCACCGAAACGCGCGTTTCGTACCAACTACGTATCCACTCACACTACCGTTCTCTCTCGCTCACACACACACAACCACGTAAGAACAAGACAATCGGAGCGGCCAATCTTGCATTACGAATTTTTGTTTTGTGATTTGAGTGTTGCGCGGGCAAGAAACAGCGAGCAAGTGCGTGTTTTGTTCGGACGAAAAGCGCGCGCGACGATGCCGGCCGGCGATTCGCTGGTGCCATTTTGCTGGCGCGATGAAGCCGACGCCATCGTCGGAGCGCGACTTTTTCATCGTCCAAGGCAATCTACGACGTGCCACGCGACGCGGCCGTGTCCCCGCGTCGCGGCCCGCAAGGTCACACGCGCCGACGCCATTGGCGTTGTCAATCCGCGCGTCGAGTCGCGAACGCGTGCTCGCAGGCACCGCGGCCGCTCGCCATCTTTCCCGCCATTTTTGTCCGCCGCCGCGAGCGTGCTCGCGCTCTACGGACCGACGACGAATTTACGCCGACCCGAGTACTCCCGAGGACCGACCCGAGGACCCTCGTGACCAACAAAAAATGTCGAAGATGTCGCGCGTCCCGACGTACTCCACTCGGCGTCCGGAAAAACGAGCTGCCACCATTAATGGCCGCCGCGCGTCCTCTCTCTCTTGCGCGCGCGTCATCCGTCTCTCTCTTTCTCTCTCGGCCTTTCTACGTTTATTTTTGGCCACTTTTGTTTGATCCGATCGATTCTCGTTCGTTATCATTTCACAATTCATCGGCCATTATCGATCGCTTGATCTTCGCCCGTGGCTTTTCCCGGTTGTGCAACCGATCCGGCTGGCTAATGTTTTGAATTGTAACCGAAAAGGCGATCGATGCCGAAACGGGAACACGCCGGCGGCCGCTGACATCGGGTCATTTGGCGCGCGTTTTCGTTCACGTTTCTGTCTCGCGCATTTTCCCACGCGATTTCGGCAAGTACCGAGTCACGTGGTTGACTCGCGCAATTCCACCATCTTAAAATCAACGTCGAGATGATGAGAGATCCGCGGACAGTTAATTGCGCGCGGTATCGACCGACACACAAAATTAGAAATTTATGCGAGCCGCCGACCGATGGCGTCACTTATTTTTCCCTTTTTCTTTTTCTTTCATCCTCTTGTCTTTTTTCTTTTTTCTATCCATCGCGTCATCCTTCGAGCAACAACAACCGACATTTTCCTCCCCGATTACAATGTTGACTCGATAATCGTTCGTTCGATTGCTCGCCAATCAGAAGCTAAATACTTCTTTTTTTTTTCGACGTTCTCATTTCAATTATCGTCATTGCATTCCGATTTTCATACTCTTGAGTTGTTTTTTATCGTTTGTTCGGCTCGTTGTTTGTTAGTTTGGGTTACTTTTTGTTCATTCAGTTGGAAAAGAGGCATTGAGTTATTTTTCCCATTTGTCGGAATTACAAAGATGGAGACGAAAGCGTGGTGCAGCTTCGGTAATTCAGTTCCCGCGCTAACCGACGGTGCAAGTTGTTTTTACGAGCCGAACAAGGCTGCCAACAAAATGATACTTGTCGTACAAAAGGCGTCATATTTCGACGTTATACAGTAAAATGTCGGCTTGATTATAAACCGAAAAACCAACGCGATAACAACCATCATTTCACGTCCAATAATTGACAACCAAAATCAAAACAAACCAACGTAAACAACTCGGTCAAATGATCACCAGTCGATCACCGGTCGTACTCATTTTGTTTTTCGTTTTTAAAAATAGATAATCGAGTGCTTTTCTTCCTGACATTGTAGAAACGAATACAAATTAAATTACCAAACTGTTCAGATTTATTGGGATGATTTAAATTTTTTTTTTTTTTCACATTTATTTTCTCGTGATATCTGCGTGTTTTTAAGCCTCTGCGACTATAAATAACGTCGGACGGATTTTATAATAAACACTCGGCTTTTATCAGTCGCCGAAGCGACTTCTAGAAGCGCAATGACAAAGTTGAGTAATTGGCATGTACCAAGTCGCTGACAATTCGACAGCCGACCTGCACTATCTCCCTTGTTTGCTCTTATCGCCCACAACAATGTAAAGCATTCTTCCAGTTTCGCCGCGGCGCCATCAAATTAGTATGAGCGAAAAGTTTACTTTTTCTCCCTTTTTTTCAAATTCAAGTCGAACCTGAGCGCAACGATAATAATTGTGCCGTTTGTCGCTCATTTGACTCGACTTTCTTTTCTCACTTGCTGTATTTTCAAAAAAAAAATTCCTTACTTTTGTCCTAACACGTCAGTTTTATCTTTTGTTCATTTTTTCCTTGGAATTTTGCAGTCCGGGTTATATTACAGAGATAAAACTTAAATTTATCATTATTTTGTACAAAATAAAATTGTCAACGTAACATTTAAAAATTTTTTTTCCCCTTACGCAGAAGAAAGAATAAACCACTCAAATGACATTTCATTCTTTCCTAAAGGTCATTTATTCTCGTTTGTTTATTTATGTTTATTCAATTTTCATTCGTTTTTGTACTGTTGGCTTTTTCTTTTTGTGTCAACTTTTTTGTTGTTTATTATTTTTTTTGTTACTTGAGTTATGTATATAAATCCGTGAGAAGTTGAACTAATCAGTAACTGGACGGATCAATGAGCTTTTACACTTGGGAGAAAAAAGAAATAATAAAAAGAGCGATCGATGGCGAGCAATCGAGTCTTAATTGACAGGCTCGATCATGGAATGCCGCGAAAAGTCGACGACAAGGACTTCCTGGTGTCCGGTTGATGCAAACGAGCTTTTCGGCGCGTCGTCGCGTTTGCCCTCGCGCGTGGGGTTAGCGCGCGTCCCTGCCACAAAGCCCGCCTTCGGGCGCCAATCGGCGCGGCCCTCGTCCTTCGTCCGTCCGTCCCATTGGCTTTTCCCTGCGTGTCCTCTTTACTGCCCAGACACGATTCTCGCTTTCACGCAAGCTGCTTCCTCTCGGAAGATTCCATGTGAACCAACCATGAAATACAATTTTTTATCATTCCAACTAATAACAGCGAGAAAGAAGAAACAAACTCGCGACATAACGCTCATAAAACAGCGGACAAAAACAAACGGTTTTAAATCAAAAGTTTGGTCCTGCCTGGGAATAAATGAGAATGGAAAATTTGCCCGGGGTTTTTGAACGTAGCTCGTCGTTCTCTGTTTCCCTTTGATTTGGGTTGAAAGTTTTTGGGTTCGAGGGGGAGGAAGCAGGACGACGAGCGGCGTGTAAGATGGCTCGGGATTCCCCCTCCTGGTTCTGCAGCGATGGGTAACTCAACGCCACGCTCCCTTACTTCCTTTTCTCTTTGGTTTGGCGTCTCGCTCGGAAGGGGAAGCGGGCCTCCCCTCGGCCCTTTCGCGCGCGTCTTTGCCCTATTCGCGTGTTCTCCTACTCACCTCTCTTCTCTTTTCATTGCTGGCGCACAATCGGGTTCGAGTGCGCCCGATTGTTTTGCAGCTAACCGAAAATGATTTGCCGCGTACACACACTTGGCTTGAATCACTTTTTGTCTTCGACTTTTCGAACACGCTGATAGGTTGTTTTGCATCAGTCTAGACTGGTTATAAATAATTCAAAACGCTCTCCCGAACACGTGAAATCGCGCAAAATTTGTTATTAATAGTTAGTTATGTCCAGCCTGGAGATGTCAAAGTAATAACTCAAATTTTACTTTTGCAGAAAGAAAATGAAGGAACCCAAAAAACAGAAAAAAGAGGAGAACGGAGACGGAGAAGTAGAAGAGGAGGATGTTGACGAAGATGTTGATGACGAAGAGGAGGAGATTGACGGTGAAGGAGAGGACGATGACGAGGAAGATATTCCGGAAGGTGAAGAGGACTTGGACGAGGGAGAAGGTTGGTATCGACGAATAAGGATGCATCGTTGCAATCGTGCCCGAGGGCCCTAGCCATTAATCACGATTTTATCTTTCTTTCAGATGAGGAAGAAGACGCGGAAGAGGGTGTAGAGGGTGAATTAGATGACGAAGAGGAAGACGCATAATGAAGGAAATGAGAGCGTCCGATGTAAGTAAGAAAGGGAGGCAGAAGCGCCCGACGGTTCCATCGTCTCTCACGATTGTCGACAGTCTTCTCAGCAAACTTGCTCTCATATTGAGTGGTTGGTAGCGATGTTGATGATCAAAACACACGTACACACATACACCATGCCCTGTTGAATAAGCATCGTCAGGTGGCCTCCCGATCTCTACACACAATCTAAAGAAGAAAAAAAACAAAAAAGCAAAAAAAAAATAAATAAATAAATGATAAGATATGTCGTCACCTTGCCAGAGCTGTGTCGGGCTGACGCGCGTTCGCAGCCGCAATCCTACGGGTCTTGGCTCCTCACAATTCTGGCCTCCTAGCCTTCACCAAATACTTGCTAGGTCGTTTGACGAGAAACCATAAATTCGCCTCCACCCCCACCCCCGTCGACTCTGTTTTTAGAAAAAGGAAATTTGATTTTCGGCTCAAGATCCGCGCCTGAATGAATTTTTAATCTACCGATGAACTTTATACTATTGAGGATACAAAAATGAAAACCCACACATGGATGTATTAAAATTACAAGCAGGAGCGATGGCGGTGCCCATCTGCTCCCGCGGCGGATCTATCGTTTTATCCCAAACCACCTGTTAAACTGGTATTCGTCTGGTTTTCATCGCGGGACAGTTTTATATTTGAGGATGATGAGAAATGAACAACCGACAACAATAAAATGCAAAATGCTAAAAACAAACGTTTGCAAACGTGAAAACTTATTTAATATAAGGCAAAGCTCTATTGTATTTAAATAGTGTAAAATGGACATTGTGGGTGATTTTATCATTATGGATCCTTCGTTTGTTCCATTCTTTTTATTTTTTATTTCGTTGAACTTTGTAATTCTGTAATAACTTTTTTTTCACTCTCTCGTAACACTCCAATCAATTTTTTTTTCTTTTTTTACCAATCATCAATTAGCCAGATCTATATTAAAATGTAATTTTTTTAAATCAAAATCCTTTCGTTTGTAGTCCAGCGAAAATGTCTCTCACCTAATGCGCGTGACTGAGTTATACTTTTCTCTTGTCATCGAATCGATATCTATATGTGTAAAACGAAGTGTGTCAACGCCGAGAGCACAGAGCTGCACGTCATTGACATTCGAACGATCGTGATCGATTTAATTTATACAAAAAATAAACGAAATAAAAACAATTCGTTTTTGACTTTTGCATTTTCTTTTACTGCATTCTTCTCATTACCTGACTTTGTGCTCTCGCAATAAAACCACGAACGCGATTATTATCTGACAACCCAAAAAAATAAAAACACAAGACAACCCATTCTTTATGCAATGTTAACCGGATGTCTATGATCACCACTAAATCGGCGGCATTGCAAATAATTTATATATATATAGCATGTAAAAAAGATTATTATTAATTAATTATAACTAATTATGCCCGATGATAAAAATGGATGCTGAATTCGATGTAACTGCGAGGTTAAAGTTTATTGCATAAGCGTAATGAACCGCACGTTCCACGATTTATTATTATTATTATTTTTTTTTTTCTTAAGAACCAATATTTTTTACTTTTCATTTTTTTATCAACTCTCGTTGACAAATATTATCAACACATCTACTTACGATTCAATGAACGATTATTTCTCCAAATCAGCGATTATCTAACTCTCCCTACCAAACCCCTCTTCTTTTTTAACAATTGTAAATTATATTTTCAGAATGAATTGCGATGTATGATTATAATGTATTAAATGAAAATGTTGAATGGAAGATGAGAGGAAGGACAAACTGACGACGAAAATTGTACAAAAGCAAAATATATACACGCGGCAGTACGAAAGCAAAATCGATTTTCAGAGAGAGTACGATCCTTTGATTGATTCGCTTGTTTTTTTCGCTCGGAGAAAGGAGAGACAGAGAGAATGAGAATGTGTGAGATCCATTGATGATTATTCTTATTTTTTCTTTCTCAGCGATACTTTTTTTGAATGGAAAAAACACCACCCAATAATTTTTTTCGGCCATTCATCCGCTCCTCTTCATTTTGATATGATAATACGTAGAGGTATTTTTTTAATAACAAAAATAAATTATGGAATATGAACTAGTTCTGAAAAAAATTTAAATTAAACAAAAATACACGTTTGTTCGACAAAAAAAAGATGAAAGCTTCGCAATGCAAATTTTCCTCCATGTATTCAATTTTTTTCAAACTGTCACTTGTTCTTTTATTTTTTCCATTTTTTTACTTAAAAAATTGGCTTAAGTTTTAGGTGTTATTATTAACAATAGGCATTGTATTTTTTGGTTTGTAAACACTTTTATTTGTCATTTTATAATTTTTACAAATTTGTTTCGAGGAGGAAAAATGGATGTTTGCCAGTAGTAAAATGTAGCTTCTATTTATGCGAGAAAAAGTGAAGGTAACGAATTAATTCCAAATGAAAGACGATGAAAGCGAGAAAGAAACCACACTTAGTGTACAAATATTTTTGAGGAAGTAGGTATACATCGTTGAATTATTATATTTAAAATAACGATTTACGAGCAAAGTAGTGTGTTTTTAGATGACAATTTGGTCGAGTGAGCGCGTCATGACGTTTGTACATGAAAAAACATTTTCACAGAGGCAGTCAGATTTTTCTCTTTTCCATCTCAATTTCCGCATTGAATGGGAAAAACAAAATACCCGAACTGAATGTCTTTTTTGGTTCCTTTTTTTGTACACTTACAAAAAGAACATAAAAATGGGATCTAATTTCATTTAATGATTCGACAATTTTTCGCAATGAAATATAAACGTTTAAGTTCAAATTACGTTAAGACTGAAATATTATTTTCAAATTAAACGATGCTTTATGGGGTGTACTAAAAGTAATTTTGTATGAAAAAAAAAAAAAAAAGATGAACGATTGAAATAATAAAAATTTGGTCACTGATGAAAACACGTGCGAGGTTGATGTTTTTTTGGATACTTTCAATAAGGCATGAAAATGTGTTTGAAATGAGTTGTTAGGTGACTTTTCTTAGAGCCGAAATGTTTTGAATGGACAAATGACACCATTGTGTCGTGGGTACACAGCACACACACACGATGACTCAACATTGTATGAAATCACTATCTGTGTGATCTCTTGATGAGATTAGTTCATAAAATACATATACATTTATATATATCCGAAGTTGTTAAAGTTAAATTATTAGAAAAAATGGGGTAAAAGCTACAAATAAATATCAGGTTTGTTTACATTTTAGAATGCTAAACTTGATTCAAGGAGAAACAAAATGAACAGAAAACAGTTTTGGGAAAATTAAGAGATCAAAAATTGCGTGAATCTGCGTCAAATAATTGAATAATTTATCAAAATTGCGATGTTTTTGGTACGCGAATTTTAACTCAATGTATAACCTGAATAAAATAATTTTTCATCCAGTCAATTTTTTTAGCGGCTAAACTTGTTGAGTCTAGAGCAGTACGTGACGTCATTGTCTACTTTTCCGGATAAATAATCCTCCCCCCCCCTTTAGACTATTCATTAACCGCACGACAATTAAAGATGCAATTCCGAAAATTAGGCTTGCGATATTTTCGTATTGTGTAATTTATGGAAATTGGAATAAATGTAAACGTTATCACTGTACAAAATTATAAAATTCCAAGATAATGGCGGCGGCGTCGATAATAGCAAATTCCTCTTTTACCGACACAAATTGAATGCTGAGTCGGATTTAGATAAAATTGTTGCATCATATTTTTTTCACAGAGTTGAACGTTCTTGAGATTAATTTCTATCAGGGGAAAATGTTTGAAGGTCAAAGTATTGATTATATTTACATGAAACCAAAATTTTCGTTGAAATGTATTAATATTCTTTTTTTCATTATAAATTTATAACATTTTTTGATTTTTTGAAGCAAGATTTATTTATAACTTGGCTATTTTTTCAATTGCCATTTTTGTAAAATTTGTTTTACAAATGATTTCATAACGGTCACTTTTGTCTGTTGATGCGTCGGCTCACATTCCTTGAAACCATTTTCTGAAACTTTCCTTTTTCTGAAAACACGACTTTATCGTTGATTCAATTCTGACTCAATTTCCATAGCCTCCCGAGAGTGCTTGATAATAAATTATTAACGAACTTGGAATTAATATTAATAACAGTAAAAAAGTGTGTATGCGCGTGCGCGAAACACGTGCACAAGCCGCTAACAATGGCGCAACCTGGAATATTCGTGTACATCGCAATCGATTTTGTTTATCCGACAAAGTGATACCGCGTCGCTTCAACTTCAGTGCCTCTAAGGCAGATGAAATGAATTTTTTACGCCTTTTTTTCACACACTACACTTTTACACGCATACAGGGAGTTTACAAAAGGATCCGATTTCAACAATTAATGGAATTAAAGATGGTTGACCCACGACACAGATACGACACTTTTCTAAGAATTATAAAAATATAACAACCTAAAATCCAAAAATCGTTGACAATCTCATTAGAGTAATTCGAAACCCAGTTTTTTTTTAATATTTTATCGATGATTAAAAATTGTTTAATGATTTGTGAATATGTTATTGAAAAAAATTATATAATTATCAAGTTATTACAACCTTGAAAAATCTTTTCATTTACGTTCTAAAATGGTTTCCTTTTCTTTTTCATTTTTCGATCCATTTTGTTACGACTTCCGCTTTCCGCTGTTCATGCATGAAATCTCTCTTCAGGCTTTTTCATCTGTTTTGAATGTATTGATTGTTCTATATGTATTGGCTTTTATTGCACCATAAGATGATTTAGTATTTTTTTCTCATTTCTACGTAGAAATCTTTTATTTCGAATTGTTTCTTTGTCCTTTTCAAATTAGTGTTTCATATGATTTACTAATATCCTTTTTAAATTAGTGTTTCATATGATTTACAATGTTTTTGACTAAGTGTGTGTATAAACATCTGCTACTCTGCTGTAGGTCTAAAACAAATACAAAGACACGTCACTTCCCGAATCCAGGAGTGTGTAATGAGAAGGTTTTTATAGGTAGGTGTGTGTGTGTGTATGTATATTTTTTAAACGTCAATGTATGCGAAGAAATTTTATTTATAAATCAACAAAATGTTTTTTTTCTACTGTTTGAACATTGTTTATAATTGAAAAATGTTATTTTTGTACTTTTTGAATAAATGATAATTTTATTTTCAAAAATTATTTAAAAAAAAAAATTTTTTCCCTTCCAAAAATCAATTGAATTGTAATTCTGATTCTTTTCATGAAACTAAAACAAAAAAAGAACGAAAAATTGATCAAATTTCAAATGTTTACCAACCGAGTATGAAGATAAAATATTATAGACATTTGAATTTCCCGCGAATTTTAATTTGAAAACTCGTAAACAGTTGTTTATTAATTATAAATTTTTTATGAGTAAAAAATTATAGAATTAGTGAATAAAAAAATAAGAAAATAGAAAACGAGAATGAGGTAATTAAAAGATCAGAATTGTTTTTTTTATTGGCGTCTGAAAAATAATGGCATGGTGTAATTTCTAATTTGGCAACACTGTTGGTCGTTACGCAGAGCCGTATAGTCTTGTGGCGGTGGAAAGCATCATAAATAGAGACGAATTACATCTCAAATTCATTCCTGAAAAGTTGTTTAAAGACAACGTTTGTGCTCAAGCTCTAAATTTGCTCGACCTAACCACAGCTATAGTTGTGTACAACAAACGTAAGTACATTCTTTTTCTTCACAATAAAAAGAGGACACGGAAAAACACGTGGCCCTCAACTGGTATTTGGATTTAAAGAAAAGAAAAACACCAAATTTTATCTTGTAAATTGTTTTCTGTGTGGTTACGTGTCACGACAGGAAATATTCAAATTCATTGTTCTTGAGTGGAATATTTGTATTTTTTTCTGAAGAAAAAAATGCCGAAATCTAGTTTTCTCTTATTTCTCTGGTCAAACAAGATTTCAAAACAACGTAGAAGAATGTTTTGATGGATCACGTGATCAAAATATTGATATATTTTTAATCACAGTTGTATTTTTTTCTTCTCATTCATCATTCATTCTGGAACATTTTTATTGGGAATCATTAAGTATGAAAAGTTTATAGAAAATAATGTTTACATTTAATATACTATTTTTAAAAAAAAATGTTTTTTTTGTATTTAATTTACAAAATCTGACCGATTTATAAATAAAAAATTCAATTTTAGGTTCACGACGACAAGATGTCGTACGGTCGTCGAGAATTTCGATCTAGTAATTACGGTTCTAGGGATGGAAATTTTGGAGACCGAGATGGAAGGCGTAATAGGAATGGTAATATCGTTTTTCAGTGTTTAATTGATGCTTTTTTTATTTAGTTTAATTTTTTTATTTATCAATGCTTTTTTTTACAGGTCAAAGAAGATTTGATGATGATACTGGGAGCAATAGATCTTTCAATAACGAGTCAGTATTATACATTGTTTTATTTATTATTTCTTCATTTATTTCATTTTTTATTTTCTTTTTATTTTATTGATTCATATATTTGCTCATTACTTCATTTAATATGTAAATAAATGAAAATTGAAAGAAAAAAGAGAAAGTATACAGGTATACAAGAATACAGGTATACAAGAATTACTTTTGTCGGGTATTAGGAAAAGCCTACGGGTCGCTCGCGCGACCCTTGATATAGGTATACGATGATAGTGCACCTTTTTTGAAAAACGTAATTTTTCTGTTTAGACCCAGGAGGTATGATCGTGACCAAGATAAGCAAACGGAATTTACAACAATTGAAGTCCCATCCGATAGTATTGGTAGAATTATTGGAAGAGGAGGCTCGAAAATTCGAGAACTTCAAGATGATAGTAGAGCGAGAATCAATGTAAGAATTATAATTTTCTCAAAAACTAATTATAACTACAAGTTGTATGTGTGTTTTTCTAACACACAATCTTTATTACATCTGTCTTGTTCTTAAAAAATATATCGGTGTTTTTGGTGGTTATTAAAAACTAGAATTTTCACCACATTTATTCTTAATTTGAGTCGATTTGAATTATATGGTTGAAACTTATTTTATTTATTCTGAATTTGTCTTTTCAGATTGATAAGTCTGGGGGCGATACCATGACTAAAATAAAAATTTCAGGTTCTTCTGATGCACAACAAAAAGCAATCGATCTCATCAATGAACTTTTAGAAGATAACCGTAAGCCGGAAATGAGCATGCAGGAACAATATGGTGTAAAAAGCGATTATGTTCCAATGTTTCCAGTAAATGAAGAAATGTTTAAAGGACCTTGGACTACAGGTAACGCTAATCCAGAACTACCTCCGGTCACAAAAGAAGATTTGGAAACTTCGCAAGTTGATTGGAGATCTCTTGTCAAAGAATGTGTAAGTTATTGTACATTTATTAAGAGTATTAATATTATTGATCACACATATATTTGAATATTTATTTTTCAATTACAGGAAAGGGCGACAGAATTGAAATGGTCTAGATTACCACCAATTACGAAAAATTTCTACAAAGAAGATCCAGTTGTGGCGAATTTGAGCGAAGAAGAAGTTAACGAAATCCGAAAAAACAACAACAACATTGACGTAGCTTATTTGAAATTTAATGAAGACGAGCCAGATCCAGAGGACAAAATTCCAAACCCAATTTTGACTTTTGAACAAGCTTTCAAAGTAAATATCGCTTTTGAAAAACATTCCATTTAATTTCATTAATTTAAAATTCTTTAATACATTTTTTCCTCTAATTTTATGTCGTCTTTTTTGTTTTCAGGATTACCCAGATATTTTAAAAGAAATTTACAAACAAGGTTTTAAAGAACCAAGCCCCATTCAGAAACAAGCTTGGCCTATTCTTTTGAGTGGTAAAGATATGATTGGTATTGCTCAAACTGGAACTGGTAATAATAACATTTTTTCTATCAACTTTTATATTTTCTATCATTTTATAAAATTCAACAAGTAACAATAAAATGGAATTTTATAGGGAAAACTCTGGCATTTTTGTTGCCAGCCTTGATTCATATCGACGGACAAACTGAACCTCTGGAAAAAAGGGCTGGACCAAACGTGTTGGTCTTAGCACCGACCAGAGAGTTGGCTTTACAAATCGAAAAAGAAGTCTCCAAATATTCATACAGAGGAATAAAAGCGTAAGATTTAAGAATCAATTGAAGTGTTCAAATTAATTCTATTTATTTTGGAATACTATATATTTTATAAATCCAATAATTTTTGTAATTAATTTTTAAATACAATTTCTTATGATGTTTTTAGTGTTTGTGTTTACGGAGGTGGGAGCAAAAATGAGCAGATCAAGAAAGTGAAAGAAGGCGTTCAAATCGTCATTGCAACACCTGGGAGATTAAATGATCTCACGGACACCAATATATTGGATACATCATGTATAACCTACCTCATTTTAGATGAAGCCGACAGAATGTTGGATATGGGCTTTGAACCGCAAATTCGCAGGACATTGTTAGGTGTTAGACCAACCAGACAAACAATCATGACTAGGTATGTAATGCCAGTGCTGACTATGTAAATTATATATAAATATATATATATATATAATTTCGATGAATTTAATGGAATTTTTTTTTTATAGTGCAACTTGGCCACAAGGAGTCCGAAGACTCGCCAAATCTTACATGAAGAATCCGATTCAAGTTAACGTTGGATCGCTTGACTTGGCTGCAACCCACTCGGTTAAACAAACTATTTATATACTCGCTGATGAAGAGAAAGAAGAAATGGTATATAAAAAAACATTACAAGATATAAATGAAAAACAAAAACTTCATAAAAAGAAAAACATGATTTAACTTTTTAATTTCTGTTTTACAGCTTTACAGGTTCATCGAAAACATGAAACCAGATGACAAAGTCATCATTTTCTTTGGAAAAAAGTCACGCGTCGATGACTTTTCGAGTGATATGGCTCTTCGCGGACTAATAGTCCAGAGCATCCATGGAAGCCGAGATCAATCTGACAGAGAGCAGGCATTGGACGATATCAAAGAAGGAAGAGTTAATGTTCTTTTGGCTACTGATGTTGCAAGTCGTGGAATTGATATAGAAGACATCACGTAAGTTAAACAAATATAAATTTAACAATACAAACAAGTCTTACGTTGTTATTAACTTAGATAATTATAGGTACGTTTTCAACTATGATTTTCCACGCGACATTGAAGAATACGTACACCGAGTTGGCCGAACAGGTAGAGCTGGTCGAAATGGCGAATCCATCACGCTGATGACTAGAGGTGACTGGTCTCATGCTTCAGAATTAATCAAAATTTTGGAGGAGGCACAACAGGTACGTTACTCTAATTCCAAAAACATATTTCCAAAGTGTTTCAAATATAAATATTTTTTAACGAAACGAACATTTTTAGGAAGTGCCAGAAGAACTTTATAACATGGCCAAGCGCTTCGATGCCATGAAAGAAAAAAGAGCCAATGAAAGGCAAGAGTTTGGCGGCGGTGGACGCCGATATGGCGGAGGCGGCAGAGGTGGTGGTGGTGGTGGTGGTGGTGGTGGCGGTGGCGGTCGCAGAAATCGCTGGTGATGAGAGTCTGCATCAAGCCTAATTAAGATATCTAGATTTTTAAGCGCGATCTCATTCTTTTTTTTCTCGTAATAATGTTAAGATGATATTACAACGTCCAAAAAGGCACAGTAACATATCTGAGGTCTTTTTCCAAACCAGTATTGTATAAGAGTTCGAGATAATTATAAAAGTTAACTACACATTTTGACAAATAAGAAAAGTTTAATTTTTCGATCGTCGACTGTTTGAATTTTAGAGTACACGTACGTTGACGTTTGTGTACAGATTTCACGTTGACCACTTGAGAGGTTTATCGAAAGACTACAGTTTAATAGTGTTATTAGAGTTCTTATAAGATAAGTTTTGCTATACTTCCCAACCTGATGTTCGTAAGATACTTATATATAAGTCTGCTGAATAAAATTTAATCTTACTTGAAGGTGTTGAAAATATTTTTTCTTGGCTACCGCCCATCATTTGATTCCACAAAAATAAATCCTTTTTTCAATGAATTTTATTATAAAAATGTACCAACTTATGAATATATTACAATTTTCATTTCTCGCATTTTTGTAAAAATACTTATTCTGAGTTGATCATGCGATTTTCTCTAATTGATTTACTTCGCATTCTCATTAATATAGACAAATATTATTTGCCCAAATTTATCGAACGATTAAAAAGAAATTAATATAAAAAATTATTGCGGAAGTATTCCTAATTAATTGTATTCGATATACTTTACAGCCAATCACAAGTTTGTCAATTGATTTACATTTGGCTGAATCAGTATACAAAAATAAAAGTATAAAAATATATATAAAAATTCATCAATCAAAAACAAGTACAAAATCAATCAAATGTTGAGTATGTATAAAAGTTGATTATTATCCGTAAAACATTTTCAATGATCAATAGTAAACTTTGAAATCACGAGACCCTGTGTATTTCTCAGCAAAGATTTTTCCGCTTGGTGTTGGCATTGAAAAGGCTATATCGTCCAAGTTCATGATGTAACCATAATAAAAATTAGTCCTGGAATGAAGGTTAAATTGTTAAATACATTTCATAGATGATTCCAAATTGATTAAAAATTTTTGTAATAATCAGAAGACTACCTTAATGCATTGACAAGTTTCGTAGCAATACCAGTTTTGCGATACTTCATTGCTGTCCAGACAACATTTATTCCGCACTTGACTGGTGTACTCTCCTTGGTACAGCAATCAAATTCAAGTAAATCAGGTATCATCCTGTAGGCAGAATCTTTATGTTCAGCAACCAGCACGCCCAATATTATTTTATTACGAACGTACATATAAATCTGAAAATATAAAAGCAAATTCAAATAATTTTCAATTTTAAAAAAAGTTGAAATTAAAATTTAAAAGTTTAAATTGTATGTAACACAAATTACATTTTCTTTCATAGTTACTTACCCTCTTATCTTGATATTCACAAAGATTTACTTCAGCAAGTCCCAAATCCATGTCAACAATCTTGAGGATTTCGTTAACTTTGTTCCAATGGCTTTTTGGATCACCAGGTTCAACTAAAACTATTCTATTTTCAAACTCTTCATAAACAACTCTTTCATTTTTCCAACCCTGGAATTAAAAAAACAGATGAGCTCGATCCAATTAACAGTGTTTCATTTTTCAAAAAGTTCTGTATAAGAATGAACTTACAGAAAATGACAGTGTGCGGTAACTGCTGTGATAGTTCAAGTGAGCATTCTCGTCGTCTGGATCACCCGCATTATAAATGATACCGCACTCTTTGCACTGAGTAGCACCAAAGTGCTTTTGGCCTGCATCCAACTGGTACTGGTTTGATAGAATCGAGGAATTCCAGGATCTTTTCACACCTTTCTTCTTTTTCGTTTCACTGCTGAAATAAAAAAGATCATTGTAATAAAAAGTATTTATAAAAACATACTACAAAAACTTGTAGTCGTTCAACTTACTCGAATATATGATTGGCATTGAAATTTTTTCTAAATATTGAATACACTTTTTGATCGCTGTCTTCTTCTTCTTTTTTCTCATCGTTTTTATTCTGGCTACTGCAGCCATCCTCGATATTCATATCTTGTGTCATGTTGCTGAGCTCGCTTTCCGGAGACATTAAATTATTGCTAACATCAGTACTTGTTTCTTTGGTAGAACTGAATTCTTCTGAAGTGATATTGCTCACAATACTTGAACCTGTTGGTTCTTCTTCATCCACCTCATCCCAATCGTCTCGCAACGACTGCAAAAGTTTTTCGAGTCCATTTTTTTCTTGTTCAATCGCTGGCTCCTCGACTGACAGATCAGTTGCATCTAAACTGATGTTCAACGCGGGCTTCTTTCTCGGAACTCTACTTTCGTTCTTGTGAAGTATTATCTTTTTGTTGAAGACATCGAGTTGGATTTTATCATTAATAGTAATTTTAGCATCCGGCACAACTTTATCCTTTATGAACTTTTTCGTTTTATTGACAAGAGACTTGTCATTAATAGCGCTACTGAGAGCTTCTTGCTTTGTTTGTTTGAGTTTTGCCTCCTTTATCGGAGGCTTCTTTATTTTTGGTTTGATTCCGTGCTTGACACCAAAGTTTATCCCACCGGTTGATTTCCTCTTTACGTTGGAAACGCTCCTCCTAGGCTTGATTTTAATCCTATAAGTTGGGTAGGAACCACTAAAACTTTGTCTGGTGTTGGTGCTACTTTTGCTGCTGGACTGACTCGAACCATAAAAAGACTTTGTGTCAATTTGATAACGTTTTTCGTTTTCAGTTTTCGTTTCCTATAGGACAAAATAATTCATTTGACTATTTAAGAACAATCTAGCACTAATGTTATACAGATCTGAAATATGTTACTTTTTTCACATTCGTTTCATTAACTTTCAATAACTTGTTAAAAATTTAGAGTAACAATTCCAACTTGTTTTTTATTAAAAAGGAGACCTCGCCCTGAGATTTTTCTATAAATTTTGAATATTTCAATATATTTGTTTCATCGTTTCATCAGTTTTATATATGAAAAATAAATTTATGAATGATAATAGAACTGAATTTTTCTTTTAACGATAACTGTTTAGTTCTAAAACATAAAAATCACACTGTTTCAATTACAAATTTTAGTATCTCAAAGTAGGGTCACCAATAAATCTGTTAAATACTCAAAGTAATTGCCTGAAATAATGAAGTCCTGGCCTTGGGAATGGTATTGGTTTCTTCGATCCTTGGCACCTTTGCGGAGCAGGTGTCATTCTTATCACTGTCCGGCAGACACCTCTTGGTGTTTCTAACTTCTGCAACAGGCGAAACATCGTTTGGTTCCTCGATCAGTATTTTCCTCCGGTGACTGAGTTTCGGCAACGACGAAGGATCTTTCTTAATAGATCTTAACGGTGTGACGAGACTTAAAACCGGACTGTCACTTTTCATAGGTGTACCATCGTAGCTCTGAGGAGTTTCTGGTACAAATTCCGTCGTATCCATCGGTCTCGGCGGTGTGTTCTGTGACTGCAGAGGGAAGAGGACCTTCCGTGGAGAATGGCGCGCTTCATGAGTCAATTTTCGCAAAGAAATGAAAGTGCCTTTTTCAACCGCCAATTCGGGGCTCATGGGAGCTGAAGAGTTTTCATCGCTATAAGCCAGTGGCGACATGCCAGGCGTTTCATTGTCATCGTCTGAGTCAACGGTGCGGGTCTGTTCCTCTCGAAACAAACTCCTTTTGCTGCTAGAACCTCGGACCAGGGGACGGAGATGAGTTTGTGAAGGCGTGTGAAAAGTCTCGTTCGAACCCACGCCGCTGTCTGGAGACAACATAGTGAATCTAAAAAAGAAATTTCTTGTTAGTAATTTGTTTGTTACAAGTTTTTTCATAAATGAATGAAAAAGAAATGAAAAATCTGTATATATTTTATGAATCATGGTCATGACGATCATGACCACATTTGTTTCCCCATCTGTTTTCATTGTAGTAACGCAAGAATTGCGACAGCTGCATTATAAAAATCCCGACCCAGTGTAACTAGAACACATGTGCCGTTGGAAAAAAAATAAGAGTCAAATTTGTACACAAAGAAAAATGAGCTCTTCCAGGAAAATAATGTAAACAGACAAATGTTTTTCATTTGCCGCATGTGCCGACTTACGTAAAACAAAGTAAATATTATTTTAATTTCATGAAAAATTTGGTTACATGATTTGTTATGTTCTCATAAAAAATGAAATTTACTATTTTGAGATTGTCAATATATTTTTAAGTTATTCAAGTATTTTCAAACTTAGTGATAAATTGCACATAATTTGACAAATTAATTACAATGTTTTCTACGAACTAATTTCTACGTTTCTACAAACTCGAACCTACAAAAATTGTAAACAATCTGGATGAAAAGTTGTAAATTATATAACAAGTGACCCTTTTTACATTCTAAACGAATAGAAAACAGATGTCGATTAGATTCTTATCAGTCCTTATACAAAATTTAGCATCGCATGCATAAGAAAATTTATTTTATATATAAACTAAAAACTCATAACCTCATTTTTTTCTGCAGTTTAAAAATATATCATGATATAATTTAGAAAGTATTTATAGAGAATATTGAATTAATTAAACCAGAGAAACTGGACCATGCATATTATTCAAAAGATTGTTTACATATTGGGGTTAGAAAAGCCAAAGAGACATTCGATATGATCAAACAAATTTTGACCGTTAAAATTTTTAACAATGGCGGTACGATAAACTTTAATAATAAAACTTACGATTTGCAATTGAGGCACTTTCACACGAAATTCAATTAATCACTAAAATAATAGGCGAACAATCAGTATAGTCGATCGTCTGGCTCTCGTCGTATGCTAGTCGTAATCCGTGGTGTGCCTCCTTTGGCGCTTTTTTCTCGCGCGCTTTTAACCAACGTGTGATTTCAAAATGATTGACATTGGCGCCCTCTAGCGAAACAAACAAACAAAACTACAACCGTTTAGAATTTTTAAAAACTGTAGACGTGATTTTAAACTAAAAAAACAAATAAAAATAAATCTCAAAGTTGTTTTTATCTTATTAAAACAATTAAATGCAAATGAAAAAATAAACAAAAAAACTTAAAAAGCTACGATAAATGGCTTAGAAAAAGAATGTTCACATTGTTAGTATAAAAACTATAGGATGATTTGATTTATTTTGCGTTTATTTCCCAGAACTTTAATATTCTAATTTTATAATCATTTTTACAAGAAGGCCTATAATAGCTCACACTTTGTCGTTCAGCGCACTTTAAAATCTAAGAATGATATTGTTCGAATCTTATACAAGGTATACAGTAAACTTCTATTATTATTTTGTTATTAAATTATACATGTTATATTCTCTCTACATTCGCAAAATTTAACCCTTGATCTTGTCAGCCAGTGAACAACTCAGGCCGGTATTATCAGGCTCGACATTGAGTTCCTTAACAACACCATCTTCAACGATCATGGAATAACGCTTGCTTCTCTTTCCTCCAAGGACTGGCAGATCAACTGAAAGGTCTAAAGCGTCTGTAAATGCTGCTGCTGGATCTGCCAACATTCTTATCTAAAATATAATAAACATAGTTTTTATATTATCCTGAGAAGGTGCAAAAATTAATCTGTCAAAAATAAACATTCATTATGTTCTTTTAATTTGAAACAAGTCACGTACTATCAGGTAGCTTCAAATTTCGTTCAATATCTTTCATTGAAATTTAAGATTCATGAAACAACTGCTTAATACGATTTTGGTTTAAAATTAATAAATTTTTATGATAATTCCAAGATTCTTAATATGCATATACTTTATATGATTTAAAAACAAAGTTTTTTTTCCAATTGATTAGAGTAAATTCATTTTTATTATTTAAAAAATTTCAACGTAATAAGAGCTTCCTTGAATTAATTCAGTTTAAAACATATTTCAGTTAATACTAAATGAAGATTTTTTAAAAATTATTGTATTCTATAATTTTCAGTAATAGTGATAATGTTATTTTTGTTTCATAATTTTCTAAAGTAAAACTTGATTTTTCTAGTTTCATACTTTTCCTTCAGCTCCTTGATCTTTTCCCCAGGCAGCCATAACAAATGGATCATTTACTCCAATACAACAAATCTCAGCAAAGCCTTTAGACTTCAATTCACCAGCTCTTTGAATGTAACCAGGTAGATGAGTCTGCAAAATGATAATACCATTTTGTACACGCTCGAGTAACTTTTCCATTATTCCATTGTTTCAAACCAAACCTAGTTTTTTTTTTTATTCCATTCAACTCTATTATAACTGATTCATATAAACTAGGCAAAAACTTTCAGAAAAAGTACATATAAATAACTGATGATTACACTTGTTTAACTTTTATCATTCTTAAGACATTACGCGGAATAGTTATACAAAAAATATTAATCGATGAATCAAATTACCTTGATAATATAATAGAAACTTATAGCATGTCAAGTACTTTAGATTTTTAATTGCAGATTTATTTTTTTATTATTATTATTAATATTTTTGATTCTCAGGAATGAGTAAAAATGTTGTGATTATCCAAGAATATCAATTCAAAATTTACTCAAATTTAAAAATTAAAAATGGTAAATAAGATATATACAAAAAAAGATTCAATTGAAAGATAAATATATACCTTTGAGCAGCCGGGCGTAAAAGCTCCGGGGACAGCAAAGATGATCATTTTCTTACCGGCACCCAAACTTGCGAGGTTAATTTTGTTTGTTGGTGTGTCTTCGTAGAGATCGACACTTGGCAATTTATCTCCAACCTGAAAATGTTAACATTTGAAATCCAATCGTCAAGAAGAGAGTAGAATCAAAAAATCAATACCAAAAAACTCACTTTGATCACCATGTTTGTTGCTGTCGCGTGAAAAGCTCGGGAGAAACAACTGAGCGATGTTCGTTCGAGTGCGAAAACTGCACGACTGGCTGCCATAACCAAGCGTCCTTCGGGTCAATACGATAATTATATTCTACGTCCACCTGGCGCTTTTTATTCTCAGTAAATAAATAATGAACGCCTCCAATCACGGCACTCTTATTCACGATATGCAAGTTACCGGTGTGTATGAATCGCTACAAATGTTGCGCAATTGGTCGCTATTATTACATAAAGCTCTTGTGAAAAAATTTACATCAGACATGGTCGTATTTATTGATTTTTTTCGTTGAGATCACTTTTTTGCATGAAAATAAATCGATGTTGTCTGACAATCTAAGCGAAATACATTCTTTAATTTTTCCTATCGTCTGGTTTTAATTATCTGTTTTGGACAGTTTATCAATCGATTCTCTCAGCAAAACAGAAGGTTTATCTTATCAACTGATGTTCACTTTTTGTTTTCTTTTCTCGCTTTCGAAAATAGTTTTCGCGTCTTTTGAAATCATAATTAATTTGATTTTTATACTTAATACTCATGTTTAATACTTTTTACATTTTTAATACTATAATATTTATTATAAATTTTGATATAATATTTTAATGTATGTTTGTTATATAGTTATTGATTATAATAAATTCTAAGATAATTATATATTCATATAGCGTAGAAAAATAATTCTTTGGTTTTGAATTTTACAAATTCAAATCTTTAACTTTTGATTTCATAAATTTTCGCTCCCGGTAACCAATTTTCTAGCGTTTTAAATTGCAATAACTTTTCGCGGACATTTTGAAAGCATGTTTCATCAAACGTCAATCGAAAGCTCTTTTGATATTTGACGTTTATATAAATGTTAGTTTTGACCCGCAAATAATTTTTACTATCGCTTTGCAAAATATCCACAACCATGTAACCAATAGTCATGATGCTTGACAACAAATCAAAGATTTCGTTTTTCAAGAAGTTCAGCCGGTATTTGATTTTGATTATCAAATCTGTCAGAGCAGGAAAATTTCGTATAAGTTGGGACAATTCTTCAACATTGATTAGATCATCATCATCATCATGATAAAAATAATCCTGTTCAGGTGAAAATTGCACAACCAATATTTTCGCATGGTTGGAAGCTATGCCGGTAAACTCGCGAAGGTCGTACAGGTGCACGGTTTCTAAATTTGGTAATCTGGACGTCAATGATCGTATGACCCTTCCAAAGTGAAATTCTTGGTCTTCCACTAAAATAACAAAAAAGATTCTATTATTTATTATTCATTGTAACTCCCGAATAATAATTAATATGATTAGAAACTCAGTGTAATATATAATGCTAAATAATTGTACATGTTTTAAAAATATGATTGAAAATAAATTGCAATTACCGCCGATCACATCATTCAATTCTAATAAACGGATTGAAGAACAGTTAGCTGTGATCTCATTTGCCAGATCTTCGTCTATTTCCATATTTTTTAAACTCAGCTCCTTCAAATTTTTGCAATTGCTGATGAAGAGCAAATGTTCTGAATCAGTATACAACTCAGACGAGTCAGTCGACCACACACACAGGGATGTTAAACTTTCTGCAGAATCTGTGATTAAAGTTTCCAAAATTCCATTATCGTCAGTTATCTCAAGATGTAGTTTTGACAAACGGTTTGGTTTTGTAGGGAACTAAAATAGTTGTAAATTCAGTTTAAAAGGTAACATCAAAAATAAAAAGTGTTAACAACATTCTTAAAAATCAAGGTAAATAAGTAAATAAATAAATAAATAAAAACCTTTCCATCACCATGCTCGAGGACATGCACTGTGAATTGTTCTGTCGAACAATTGAGTCCATGTAACTTTAAAACATCGAGATTTTCATTTTTTCGGAAAAAATGTATCCAGTCTTCTGCCGTAGCATAGCAAAAGCAGTGCAATTCAAGTCTTTTCAGCTTCTCCGAATTTCTCAGCAGAATCTCGACTACTTTTTCGTAGTCAATATTTTCTATAATTTTGTATTTGTAAGGTCCGACGTAAAAATAATTGTTTTCTAGGTGAGGTTCATGAATGGTAACGTTTGTCAAAGTTGGTGCCGAATGTTGAAATATCTCCAAAAAATTTGCAAAACTGATCAAGATGAATTCATCTGCTTGATCTGGAGTAGCACTCATTTTGAAACTAGTAATACGCCATAAGTGATGGTGAGTCACTGACCGCCATTGTCTGCAAACTAAACATAAAAAACATTGAAAATATTTTTTTTTGCTTCGACGTTATTAAAAAGAATACTTTCAAAATATTAATGTATACCTTTATCGACTACAATCCATTCTCGAGGAGTTAAATATTGAAAGATATGAATAAGACAATCGTTGTTCAAGACAATCATTTTGTCAGGCTGCAAAAACATAAAAAAAGAATATAAGTTGAACTTTTTACAATTACTTTCATTTTTTGCAATTTTTATCTACTTACGAATTCCGACCGATGTTATTTACTTGTCTGAACACGTTTCAGGGCACTTGCTAACTCAGAAAAATAAAATATATATAATATTTTTTTGTGGGGGTTATGACTGTGGAAATACGATCCTCATGCCAATATACATAAAATTTGGAAGATCAACAATGAAATGAGTGGAATGTCAGTTAGGGATATTCAATTATTTACAAAATTTCGATTTGGTTATCGCAGTAATACTAAGCTTTGTTCTCTGCCTATTAACTTTATAATTGATAACTGAAAAAAGCAGCAGTGCCAACTTTTTGAAATAAAAAAAAAAATAGTAACATTTTAGATCCAGAAGTAGCCCCTACCTATCCTCTGTTCAAAAAATATTGATTGTTTTAATTTCATTTGTTTTTATCCACAAAATTAGACTAATAATATTATATTCACAAACGTTGTTAATGATTGTCATAACATTTCACTGAATAAATCAATTCTTTTGATTTGAACATAATTTTTTTAAACTTCGAATATTTTGTTGTTTTTTAATTGTTTCTTTTAAAATTTTTATTGGCAGCACTGAAGGATCACCTGTTTTATCGAAGCGCACGCGCAGAAGTTTTATAGTCTTGGTTTATACGTTATAGTTGGTACTGGTTGGTACTTGATAGCAGTGTTGAATTGATGAATGTTTTGTTCAATCGTGATTGTTTTGCCACCAACAAAACAAAATTACCTTGTCCTTGATCATTGACCCGTAAATAGTTAGGTTAAAATGAATATCACCTGTGCAATATGCCAAGATATCTTTCGTCCTTCGGACGACATATATTCAACTCAGTGCGGTCATACATTTCATCTAGTATGTATCAAAAACTGGTTTCAGAAAGGGTAAGTGGACTAAAAACAGCGTCAAAACAACTTCGAGCCATTTTATCTCCTCTTCTTCATTTGATTAAATTTAAATACCAAATTTCGCTTGATAACCTTAAAAGTGAAAGTCATCTGATGTTTTGTTTACATCCGAGCACTGAGTGACTTTTCATAACTTAAGACAAATATTCCAATAACAATGAACGATAACAAAATTTGTTTGTTTCATTTAGAAAAAAATCATGCCCGACATGTCGAGAACCTGCAACCGACGCATCAGCAAAATGTGCTTACCACATCCACCGCTTGTATTTCGATATCTCCCGATCCTCGGAGATTCCAGTGAATGTCGGCGTCCTGCAAGATGAATTAGACAATATAACATTTAAGCTCAAAACAAAAGAAAAAGAGTTGCGAACGCTCAAAGAGGGTTACGATGAATGTGATAAGCAAAACAAGGGTTTGAAGTTAGAAATTCGAACTATGGAAAGCAATCTTGAGAAGAACAAAGAGTTGATCTATGTGTACAAAGAACAACTGAAAGGTCTCAAAATACTGGAAGAAGATAATGCAAAACTAAAAAAGCAATTGATCTCATTAAACAACACCATGGAACATATGCAAAAGTAAAGATATAACTTTAATTTTGTTTTCTTATGATTGTTTTATTATTTGATTTTTTATTGATTCATAATTTATATCTGTTTCAGTGTCAAAGATTTACTGACTGGATCATTCGCCGAAGTAGATTCTATGTTGAAAAATCAATATGATCCAAAAACTCTTCAAATATATTGTTCAACTTTAAAAAAGTAAATAGTCCTAATATTAGATTTCATCCCCCTTAAGGTTCTGCAGATTCCAAATGATATTTAAACAGCTCTACCCGAAACTAAATTATCATAATCAAATCATTTATCATTTCATGCATAATCAATAATTTATCAATTATTATACTTTATGAAAATTATTATATCAACTGCTTTTTTAATATTGCGTTACTTTTTTATTATCTTGAAAATTTGGCGTGTAGTTATCATTTGACAAAGAAATTGACGAAACAATTTAATTTAAAAAATGAACAATTAAGTTCATCTTATTTTGTATGTTATTTCAAATGTCCATTTTAAAATTTAATTTTTTGTTTTAAATGTCTCTCAACTTCATTCAGTTTTTATCAAAATAAAAAACAAAGTTAATATGATCATTGATATAAAGTATAATAATTAATGAAGTGAAAACTCTAAATTATTTAATTGATTTTGTTGTTTTAAATATCGTTCACATATTTTGGATCTGTAGACATACGTAACCCTTTAATTGTGTTTTAAGAGAGTTTTTCTAAAAGTTGTGTGATATTTTTCCAGGCACTTCGAAGATCATGTTATTAAGTTTAGAAAAGAACGTGAAAAAACCAAACGTTTGCAACAAGAAGTGGTCGATCTAACAAAACAGCGAGATAAACTTATGTCTAAGTGCGAGCATTATATGTAAGTATTTCGGACGCTTAATACGATCTGTTCTTTCACAAATTGAATGAAAAATATATTCAACTATTTTTTCGTTGTGTACTTACATATATTTTGACGACTTTTTAGGAATATGTTGGACAACCATCAATCTCAGTCTAAGCGAACACCTGAACAATCTGAAGATCATGATTATGTTCAAAACGTTTCATCCAAAATAAAATTGTCTCCATCATCAGTACCGAAAAAAGCAGAAAAACACAAAAGTCGTGTTTCTTCGGAAGAGAATATGGAAAACTGCACTCCTAAGAAACAGCGGAGACGTACAATTGTTCTCGATTCTGATTTAGATACTCCTGACAAAAACACAGTTACGAAAAAGGTAATTTCATTTCTTTATAAATTTTCATACATATTTTGTTATGATTAATTTAACGTACTTATTCTAGCTCACGAAAGAGAAGGAGGAAAACAAAACAAGTTCTCCTTACCTGCAAGCAAAAGGTGGAGTAACTTCGCTTAAATTCAATTTTTTGAAACGAAATTGCAGTAGTGCAAGTGAAAGTGCACTTTTTGCAAAAAAACCCAGGCTTTTTTCACAAGTAAGAATATTTTTTTATATCATATTAAGAATTTTATGAATGAGAAATTTAATTCTAATTACTACTCATTTTAGCCAAAAAAAACTCAGCTACCGTTCGATGGTATGGGTGGACGATCAAGAGACGTTGAACCTTCTGAAAGTCCACAAAAATTGAAGTTAAAAAGATCATCAGAATGTTCAGTGAAACCGAAAAAAGCAAGATTGGGTGAAAAATTACGTACCTTAGATGATTTCGTTGATTTAACGAGTACACCATGATTAAGGATGTCAGGTGAAATGGTTAAGTGGAAACTCAAATACCGTGTAACTTACTTCAACGCTTACAGTCGAAGCAGATTGGAAAAAAGTGTAAATACATACCTAAATTATTTCTTACCGAGACATTAATTTTCTAAAGATATTTTTTAGTCAATAAATCTGTGATTAGTGTTCGCGTACCGGTGACTGCGTGTGTTTGTGTACCTTATGATGTGTAGTTTTAATATTTCTTACAACTAATAACGTTTTTTATAACTTTTGATTAATAAATTAAAAGCACTTTTAAAGTGTAATGAAACTAACAGAAGAAAAAATAACCGTATTGCTACAGTTCCAAAAGAATCAAACAGTTGCATTATGGAATTTTTTGAAGCTCTTTTATTGTCTATTTGTTTGAAAGTTGTATGTAAAAATTGAGTTTGTGTCTTGCGATTGAAAATAAAGAATATTGTTTAATAGACAAGACTTTTAATGAGAGCGAGCGCTGAATAAAAATTCATAATTCCTCTTTAATTTAGATAAACGTTGTCTAATACATTTATCTCATTTGTACCATATCGTAATATTAACATGTGCACAGTGGATAATACATCCATCAAGTCGCACGAACGAAGATAAAAAGCCGCAACTCACAATTATCGAACACGACGTTGAATCTTGAGCATCGTCACAGTCACGAGTCTGCTAAAATATAAAAAGTACCTAATGATACATATACAAATACATGTCGATGACAACGCTCACATATATGTACATGTAAAATATAAGAAACGCGACAATGCATACGAGAGAAAGGAGAGTAAAGAAACGTTCGCACGACGCATTGGAGTGAACACCCACGACGAGTCAATCATTGCACCAATTTCCAGTGTACAAAAAATGCAGCCCATATACAAATCTTAAGTATCGTGATGTAACTGCAAGTTGCAATAATTCATTCGGAGAATAAACTTGGATCTTAATCTAGATCGAAGCTTCGACAACACACACACGCACACACACACAAGAGTCTAAAACAGAGTATTAGATTAAATGGCTCGTGTTTTATAATGTTTCCCATTTTTCTTCATTTTTTTGTTAAATATAATCGAATGCTTTTCTTTCAAGCGTTGCACAATTGTTGCAGGAAATGTATCATCGGATTCGAGGCGATTCGGAGACATCTTATAGTTGATCGACAGACAGTCCAGTTGATTAATCAAGGATGATTGGCAATCATACAAATTATCTTATTGTCAATTTTACATCATAAAGCACAATAAAAAAATCGCATCTCTCATTCCACGATAAACGATTACAGATAAAATATTTACAGATAAAATATATCTTGCGGTTGCAAAAGGTTTATATAAAATTGAACGGCGTGGTCATTGAAAATGTGTTGTAAAGTATGAATTAAAAAAAGTGAATTGAAATAGCTTGATAGGAACATCCTCGATTAATACGATCAATTAATAAATCGAGCAGTAAATGCAGGTTTTACATTTGTACTTTGTCGATTCACAAACAAAACTGCATTCAATTTAGCAAAAATATACTATGCCTATCTAGTTGTGGTTCGTGTCCGGATCGCCTCGAACGATTTGAAAAGCGCTTGAAACAAAAGTTTGCTATTAAAGTAGTATATAGTTATGCGACGAGGCGCTCAGTATCAACGTGCATTTTCCAACGTCGACGTTCAGTCGTTAACGAGTTTGCGGATTTGGTGTGTTTTGCGTTTTATTATCACTAATTAATTACGATTCACAAAGGACCTTGACACACGTTGTCCTAAAAACTACAACACATTGCTTCCAGTTTGGCGTTCACATGTTCCGCATTATGATTCAGTATTATTAGAGTCTGGCGGCGGTCATCGTACCATCATTTACTTCTCTATCTGCATATATATCATACAAATATATATACATGCATTGATGCAAACATACATACATACATATTGTACATTTATATAATTGTCATATATTAATTTGCATTCTGCCATAAAAATTAATTAAATTTGAGGTGCGATGATCGTCACAGCGACTCTGGGCATAAGCTTATGTTTATATACATAATTGATATAAGCCGCGTTCGTTTGTCTTGTTTCGCCGTTCGGTCTGCAAATACTGACAAATGCACGTTAAGAATAGAATAACCATCATGTATTCGTTCACCCGTGTACGTCTTACATATTTTGGAATCCAAGTATTATACAATTGCCTTTATAGTTTTGTATTTACAATAGCATGCTAATTCGATGACTAAGTACAATCGAATATGTTCGAGAATGTGACTCGTTAAGCATTTTACAGTCGCGAAAGAGACAATGATTGGAACAAAAAATGACAGGACAATAAATACGTTTAAAAAAAGAAAGAACAAAGTGCCGATTCGGCTTCTGAATCGGTAAAAAGGCCGCACGCTAGAGTACATGCGCGATGTAAAATAATTCGCGCGTGAAATTACAAGACGTTCAGAGGGACAAGGTGAAGTAGAGAGAAGAGTATGTGTATAAAATCTAACAAAATAATTTCAACAAATACATCGATTGAACTAAAAAAGAAACAACAATGAAAATCAAACGGGTATTGTCCCGATTTGTTCGCACATACGCACTCACATTCACTCTTTGTCGCACGCGTAAATTTATACTGCTGATTCATACTGATTAAATGAACGAAACGTCCTGAATGCGCTAAAAAATTGGACTTTTTTTTCTCACGCGCAGTGCACTTTTTTTCTATTCTCATTTCGTTATTGTTTAAACACCTCATCATCACTTCTTGTCCTTCACTCACATTTGTTGAACAAATAATATTTTTGTGCTTTGTCCGTTAAGGCGTGATCAACGAAGAAAAATATTTGGCCCAGGATCGCAATACATTTTCGCGCCTTCAAGCCTTTTCATACAGTTTAATTATCAAGTTTCCAGTTGCAAATGTTTAAACGGCCCTATCACAGTGTGGCTCGGAGCGAGGATCCTCTGTCTTTTGACGAGCGGTTCAGTTTAAGTGTTTAATTATTTTTCATTTACTTGCTCTTCAGATCCGCAAATCTACAACACGGACTCGATCTGTTTGATCTCTTTTTCTGGTGGATCCACAGGTGAGGGCGCCGTCTCCACAATCTCGGGAATGTCGTCGTCGTTCTCCTCCTCGTTGTCCTCGTCGATCGGAGTTAAGGTGTCTTGTATCACAGGCCGCGTCTGAAAGAACGATTAACATTCATTAAATTCTCTCCCTCATATAATTAACTCAATTCGTTCAACAAAAATTAAGTCATAATAAATTAATACCTCCGGTTCAGTACACCGTTTCATAGCGGGAGCCATGAAGCTCGTAATAGTACTTATGAGAAAGAAAAATCCCGCCATGAAGAAGGGTATGCTATAAGTCTTTGTGGCATCGTAGACAGCTCCGGCCAATGGCGATCCGATGATCGCGGCGAAACCTCTAAACAAAATAAGAAGGCCGAAAGCATTTGTTAATTTCTCCAATGTTAGAAGATCGACCAATATTATTGAAGTCAAGGAGATGTAACCGGCTGTAACAAAAAATCATTTGATTTTTTTAATAAAATTCTTACATTATAAAATGTACATTTTGCATTTGAAATTGGATAATGATGAAGTTACCGATTGCAAGGCCGAAGAATATGCTCATAGTCATGTACGCAGCATAAGTGTGGCAAAATGGCGTTGCAGCTACTGCGATCGTTGATATGAGCAGGCAAATGTTGTTCATAAGTAACGAATCAATTTGTGGAAAGTCCGCCAGGTATCCACAAGCTACACGACCGATTGTGTTTGTTATTCCGATTACAGAAAGTAGAAAAGAAGCAGAGTTTGATTCAATTCCCTGTAATTCAATAGTCAAAGATTAACACATTGTGCCAACGAAACACATATGTTAATTAAAAACCGTGAACGAATAAAGTGTCATTAAAGTTATTACCGAAAAATGGTTGTGCAATTCAATTAAAATGTTAAAAACTATAATTTAATTATCAAATGCAATGCACCGTATGATTAAATAATCTGGTTTACGCTATGTGCAAAATCAGAGCATATTTTGATCAAAGATTATGCAAACTCAAAATGTATGCAAATTGAATGCAAGGTCTAGTTAACGTAAATAATGTTATTGGTCAACTTAGCGATCTTGTCGTTGTGAAAAAAACACTAACATCTAAAACTGCAGCATCAACTAAATATACAAATGGCACGTATAATCCGGCCATTCCGAAGACGTTGCTTATACCGATGAGTAGAAACACAGGGTTTTTAAGTAGAGACATGTCCAGCATTGTACCAAGAGCTTCCTTGAATGAATCTGGAAGTACTAGGCATGGACACAACGGCGCTGCAACAAGATAAAAACTTGTTTCACATGTTGTCAATTAAATCAACAATTAAAATTATTTCAATCATTTTTTCCATACGTTGCGGAGGTTTCTCAACGTCGTCCTTAACGTCTCCTCGCATGGACTTCGGAAGTGATATAACACTCTGTCTGTAATTAGCAAGGGACTTTTGACTCTGGTATTCTGGTAGATTCATAATACTTCCGCTGTAGAAGATATCTTTTCTCGATAGCGGGCGTATAGTCAATGGTTTTTCCTTGCGGAGGCTGGATTTGCTGGTGGTGAATGTAATGCTGTCTCCATCCTAAAAAGCAAATAATTTTGTTAAATGCAAGAACAATTGAAATTACGATTTTGTATATACTTAAAGAAATTGAAAATGTCAACTAACGTCCATCTCCATGTTATTATTTCTGGATCCTAGCATGCTGCTGGTGGACAATCTGAGATTCAAGCTTTTCCTGATATCACCATTGGACGTAAGAGTGGTGCGCGAATTTTTAATCGCCGTTAGCGTGGGCTTGTATCTCTCGCCAGTGCTGGTTTTGCGGATACGATCGAAGAAAGGCACCGAGCCATTTTTTGGCAAGCCCTGTACGTGCGAGGTAAACGCAGGCTGAGAGGCGTTGCGAGGAATCACAGGCTTGTTGAACTCGCTCTCGGGTTTGCTGGCCTCAGTCTCCTTGCTGAACTCGTCGATACCTTTTCTCGAGCGCGACTTCACGACCGTCTTAAGATCCATGCTCCCGCTGTTGCTGGTCGCACCGCTGGACGAGTGCTCCTGCATCTTCACCTCCGAGATCGTCGGCAACGTCGGCACCGTCGGCACTGATGTCAGAGGCGTTCCTTTGATCAGTTTACATGAGTTTAACGAGCCGCGGCTCGCAGGCTACAAAATCCTTCTTTCTTCTTTCTTTCATTTTTGCT
The DNA here is from genome assembly GCA_025266255.1 of Trissolcus basalis. Classification (NCBI taxonomy): domain Eukaryota; kingdom Metazoa; phylum Arthropoda; class Insecta; order Hymenoptera; family Scelionidae; genus Trissolcus; species Trissolcus basalis. The sequence continues at coordinate 8,482 of JAAMPD010000408.1, read as the reverse complement.
TTCTTACACATTGTCCTCAAAAATAATAATTTTGATTCAAACCATCCAACAGAATTCAAGCGAAATAAATCTTTCTTTCTTTTGCAAAGTTGAATTTTGAACATTAACAAAAATTAATTTTACAATAATAACAGTACCATTGTCATTGCAACATGCAGAAGTTTTTGTAACCTACAATCGTGCTCTAAATAGTTTTTCAAGCAAAGAAAAACAACTGTTTTCATCATGAACAATCAAGGGATAAGACATATTTCCCTCGTAAGAAATTTTAACTTGATAAAACATCAAAATGCTGTTTGAAAAAAAAAGTTGTAAAGAGAAAAATTATACAGCAAAGTATATACAACAAAGTTTTGTGCATCTTTTTTTGGTCCATAGTTCGAGGGACAGTGCTTACCAGGCACTAATTGGTCCAAGTTGAAGCTCGAGTGAACGCCAGGGTCGATGTTGATCGGCATCTTCATACGCTTTTCCATAGAGCCGTCAGGCAACTGGACCATGAAATATGAACCAGCAATGCTACCTCGTTCCATCTGGAAGCGCTTCTCTTCAGCCATTCGCTGGAGAAGTGGTTTTACAGATGAAGCTTTTGGGTATTCCAAGGGCCTCATTAACGCTCCAAAAACCTAAAATTAATTATTACATTTTTAAACCATCTTTTTCATTACAATATTTCAAATAGAATTTATTATTGAAATATCAACTGTACAAAAATTATACTCAAGTTGTAAAAAAAATGTAACAATCATACTGCTACCGAACGAATCAGAAGAAAAAACTTACTGCACAGTTCAGAATGAGTCCAGCAAAAATCAGGTTCGCGCCCTTCCAACTATAAGTTTCCAGTAGCATGGTAGCAAGCGGTGCAAACGCAAATGTTCCGAAACCTGAACCGCAAACTGCAATTCCCGTTGCAAGTGATCTTTTTGTTTCGAAATAGTAGCCAACACATACAACAGCTGGAAGGTAAATCATGCCGAACCCAATGCCTAAAAACAAATAAATAAAACGTTGAGCAAATAATTCTTAGTCATGAAATTTTATTAATCGCAAGATCTCGTTATTCAACGACGGATTTATTGTCAAACCTCATCTCAATTTTCGTTGCAAACAAATGAGATGATTTCAATTGACTCGGTAAATTGATATAGAGCGAGAGCTTTCATTTATTTGTGAAACTCTGATGACGCGGTTTCATAAAAAAAAGGAACGGCTTTCATTGTGTCGAGGACTTGTCGTGATGCGGACTACTTGATCCAATAATTGTTTTGTTGTTCTGAGCGTGCAATTTGACAAGTTGCGTGTTTGGTCAAACGTGCTTCTACGCGTTAACCCCGGCGTCGTACTCACCGCGCGCGGAAGGGGAGTTTATTGAACTCTCTTGTATTTGCCATTATGCGAGGCTCGCATTATGTGTGCATCATCGCAGTATAAATATCTCTGTCACGGCACAAATTGGATTGCTTTTGCATCCACAAAAATTTACTCCTCAAGAGAGAAAACAAAAGAACATAAAAATTCGATCAGTTTCTTAGAACTTGTTAACATCTTCAACTGATGGAATTATTTTTAAATTAACAACAGCTTTTTTGCAAATAGGAACAAGTAATTTTTTTTTTTTTCTTTAATTCAGTTTCGGTTTTCAGTTTCAATTCCATTCGATTTCGAACTTGAAAACTTGTTTTTTTCGATCAAGAAAATTGAGAAAATTATATATTTACCTCCCATGACGCCGTAAGATAACATCAGTTGATTGATGGATGTCGAAAATGTTGACAGCACGAAAGCTGCAGCTCCGATGAAACTGCCGATCATGCAAACTGTACGACAGCCATACTTATTGGTCAAAGCGCTTACAACAGGACCTGCAACAAAAATGCATTTCAATAACTAAGTAAGAATTCAACATCTTTCAGTAGTAGTTTCGATAAATTCGATAGATGTTTCTTTTTTTTCCTCTCGTCAATTAAATAATTTCTGTCTGCCATTGAATGTTAAAAAATCTTGCAAAAGCCTTATTTATAGTAGGAAAATGGTTGATGATTTTGTCTGAATTTAAGAATCGTTCAGCATAACACATTGGTCGGTTTATTTTAAGCCATCGCAACTGCGGATAAAGGTTGTTGTTACAGTTAAAATAAATAAGAGTTTATTGCAATCGAAAGTGTGCTATTTTTGCTTTACGACGAAGGTTTTGTTTGAAAGAATGATCTTCACAGTGTCCCGGCAGAATAACGTTGCAATTACATTTTTCGATTGGTAGCAAATTAAGTTTCACAAGACAACAGTCGTTTTGTTAATTGAACAAAAAAAGAGCAATTAACAATTGTCTGAACGATGTGTAATTTATGATGTTCAATTTTTGCTTTTAGTTTACAATTTCGACGGCTATACGTTTTTGCTCCGAAAATACCCGAACAAATAAAAGTTAGGTAAACAAATAAACACAACGAAATTGCCTAATTGCTCAAAAATTGAATCACCGGTTATAAATAACCCGGCCTTTCTCCGCGGTACAACCTCGAATACAACAAATGGCAATCTATTTTTTTTTTATAATTCAATAAAAACTTTACGACTTTTCATAACGTAAAAAATTTACATGCGTTGCGTTAACAGATAACAGATGATTTATTCGGGAACATTATTCATATTGAGTATTTTGAAACGTCGTCGCAAAAATCTGGCAGTTAGAATAAATTTGTTAGCAATTTTGTGAAACATTACATTTTTTCACGCTCCGATAAACGCACTCAAGATATCGTGTAATCGTAAACAATGTTTTGCGCGAATTCTATAAATTTAAATAACACGGTAGAAACAGAAAGACGAGCGCTGTCAAGCAAGTACAAAATTATAAATATAATTTCGGATTTTCGTCATGCCAGACCGCCGTTCTGATAAGATGATAAAACTTTGATTGCTTTTCACTGCATTGAAAAGCGTCTTTGTAGATCAAATTATGGCACGTTGGCTGCTCGCCAGAACTTGAAAGATTTTACAGAACAATCTTTATTTCAATCGCGATGGCTCTTAATTCTGAAAATTATAATTGGGATTACTTAATATGACAGTCTGAATTGTTGTAATACCAGGATGAAATATCCAAGATAGTTGGAAAAACAAGAGAAAAAGAATAGTTGATGAATTATCTCCGTAATTGAGAAGAAAAAGTGTTTCAATGTTGCTAAGCGAAGATAAATCTTTCTGTCTTAATGTTAGAGAGATAAGTTTCTCTTGCAGGACAGCTGATAAAATTATCGACTAATTATTATAATAGTTCAGTTTCTAGGAAAATTTCATCTGTTATTCTGTACGCTCAATTCGATAATTAAATTGTACTTCAGTTTCTTGAACAAAATTGCGCTCGTGTTTTTATGGTTTGAGTTTGAAAAAAATTTTACCAGCACTGAGGTACATTCCAGACAGGAGGGATCCAACCCAAGCAGTCTTCCCCTGGCCTTCATTAAAGTACCTCGCAAACTCGCCAAGAAAGACACCGAAGGTGTAAGCAATACCGTCCAATATCATGTTGCACATGAACGAAGCAAACACCACAACCCAACCGTATCCACCATCAGGGGCTGGCGGAAATTCTCCCAAATATTCGGCATCTTCCTCTGGGGATCCTTCGTCCACTCCGCCATCGCCGGTTAACCTCGATTGTTCTTCTACCGAGTACTCGCTTTCTGTCTGCAAAATTAAAAATAATAACATTATAATTAATTACAGTGAAAAATAATTGAAACATATAAAAATTATAGAATCATGAAATCGTAATAATAACAACGAATTGTAAGACTGTAAAGAAACATGAAAATATTACATAAAAATATATAAAAATATATTAAAATACATATAATATATATAATATATAAAAATATATAAAGACATATAACTTCATTTTTCAGTATCAAATTTCTATGTTATTTTTTTCATTTTAAAGAGAATATTTATTTCAATCTGCATATAGTTATAAAATATTGAGAAGAATATAATAAAATTGAACGGAAATATCAATTTTAACTATTTCAATAAGAATTGTCAAAACGTCATACATGTTGATATATCCTGTATCTCCCCTACGAAAAAAGTCAATTGTCCAATATTCTAATCAATAACATAAAATGTGTTCGTTGAATGCAATTTTATAAAATGGTTTGGCAAAAGGAATTTTGACTAATTTTCCACTTCTTTTCAGAGCAAGCATTCTTTTAATTATGTTTCCATGTGGGGCCTACTTAGTGAAAACTTTTCATATCAGAGCGAAGACATCGCAGGCAAATCGAACGGAAAACGATAGATTCCCGGGTGAATATCAATTAGCTGCGATCAAATCCACGGCGCCTGCCACGAATTAACAAGTAGTTCACCTTGGCTCACCGGCAAGAATAAAAACCTTGTTGTATTTAATACTTGGTACACGTGACCTAACCATTGGCACTGCGATTTTGATTATAATTTGCTGATAGTGACTGATAAAATTGGGCCACTTTTTTCTTGCATTCCAATGACCATGTTTTTACAACAGAAAAGAATTTTTTTTATTCATTCATTAATTAATTATATAATCACGTTTTTATTCATCCATTCATCATTGATGATTTCATTTATTCAAAAATGTAAATTGTTGTCCAACATATTAAATGAAGTATACTTTTTTTCTACCAGTTCTAACTGGTTTTTGATCAAAATTGTTTAATTAAACCTGTTTTCCAAATTGAAATTAGAGTAATTAGTTGCTGATTTGAAAAAACCAAACAAACAAATATCGAAAAAATGATCATGTCATAAAATGAAACATTCTTTGGCAAGGGAAAGATTTTTTTACCTTGACATTAATCGTATAAATTATATTGCCAATGGCATTAAAACACTGTTTACAAATTTATCTTTGCGCAATAAAATACAAATTGCACAAACACAATGCGATTACTTTGCATTAACTTGTATACTGGAGAGGAAAAAAAGCGAGCGAAAAGTGAAAAGTGATGTTCGATCTTGGAAATGCGATGAAATAATATCAACACTTGGAGGTATCAATCGAGTTATGAGAGTTAATATATAAATGAAAGCGCGCCTCTCTGCAGCAGATAATTCGGTTATGTAGCGAGGCGTAATCGCAATTGTTTGCTGCGGAAACGCCTGTCGTTCATTAACAAGCGCTCGCACTTTTTGGCAAGGACATTGCAAAATTACGTAAAACCTAATTCAAATGAGGTTTTTTTTTCTCGGGCAGCGATCGCATGATTTGCTTGGCTTTAATCGAACTCCTAGGAGGATATGCATCTTGTAATCTAATCACTGAGACTAAACCTTTTTCACCCAATCAATAGTTGGGGCCATTAGAAGTTTTTTATTTTACAGCTGAAAAACAATGAATAAAAAACAATTCCTGGAAATAACAACATTATTCAAGATCATCTACGAGTTCATTTTATTATAAAAGTTTCTTTGAATGAAAAGAAGCAAACAGAAAAAATTTATAATTTCTTAATGATTTTTAATTTCAATTTCGATAAGCGAAATATGGCAAGTGAATATGGCGATCATACTTTATATTCATGAATCATTCAATGGGATAGGTCAAGAACTGAGAATCCGAATACATTAATTTACCGATTGAATATACTTTCACGAATAATTAATTTGTCAGCAGAACTAATGGCACGAAACTGAGAACAACAACTTTTTAATATTTCCCTTCCTCAAAATTTCACGAAAAATGCTAATCTAATCTATATTTAACGATGATTATCTTTTTGATACATTTTTACGTTTTTTATTACTGAGAAAAGTTTTTATTTATAGTGAAATCAAAAAATAGATACATAACCAAATTTTATGGAGTAAATTTTATTTAATTAATTTTATTTAGGTCAAAAAAGTTAATTGCAAAAGAAACAAAAATGTATTTTAAAAGAGCCATTTTAGTCGTTCTGATATAGAACTCGAATAAGTTGAAAAAAAATTGTTTTGAAACAACAATTGAACAAAATAAACAAAGAACGAGATGTCATTAATTCCCATCAATTCGTGCGAAGATAATAAAGGTATTAAAGTGTTTTGTTTTCCATCTCAGAATGTCTACATAAATTAAAATTCGTTGTTTTTAATACTTTGCAATTTGTCCATAAAATGACTCATGACGATGTCAACTCCTAATAAATTCTCAACCGAAGATTGTTTAACATTTTTCAGCGTTATTGTTTTTGTGATTAAGCAAAAATTATGATTCCAGCGGCGCACCGTCGTCATAACAATCCACACGCGTTTCATTTCAACAATTCAAAGCTCAGCAACAAACAAAAAATTTCATGCTTTTTCATCCGCGAGAGCAAAACAGTAGCAGTGGACAAACAAAAAATGCTAATATTATTTCAGTGTCAGTTCCCGTTTGCAAATTACATAACAATACAACAATTTCAATCGTTCATCTCGTATATAGAGCTTCGTTTATGAATTTACCTCTCCAACAAATTGATCGAAATTATATATACAAATGTTTCAACTTCGTTACAGCTCTACTTGAGATTTCGATCATAAACAACTGATTCAAATGTTTTCATTTCATTTTTTTTTAAATTGCAATTGACATCAGGCACAACAATTATCGTATTAAGTGTATATTTGTATGCGCATTTATCACCCTATTATGCGAAATGATGAACAGGAAAAAAAAGTAAAATCATCTTTTCGAACCATTCAAAACGGTCAATCATTCGATAGAAGGAAAACAATTTTTTTGTCATTCAACAAAATGTTTTAAATACTTCTAGCTACTTTAAGTCAAACTCAATTTTTCATTGCAAATTTCTTTGAATTAATTTGAAAAATATGCAAATGATTGAGACATCACTCATATACAAAAAATATATATTTAAATTAAATGATATATTTGATGTATGTAAAATATGTACAACAACATATGAACAATTTGGACCGAAATTCGTAAGCAGAATTCGATCAGCTGATATTGTTGACGTGCACGAAGAGTTCAGTCTGCGAGTTTCGCGTAGCTTTGTTTCCGACCTTGTTTGCTTTCAAAACGGACGTTACGCGCCCGTGATATATACAATACGCACCGACCTAACGCTGGGTCGAGCATTTACGACATTGCATGTATAAGCTGACTGAAAGCTCGCAAGAACTCAAAGTTGTTGTTGCAATAAAAAAAAAAAAAGAACGTCCCTGCGAAAGATCAACATTGCTAATCAACCTAAATTTTCTTTTTCTAAACCAACTCCGCAAACTTGACAAGGGTGTTCGTAATCACAAAGTGTTAAAGAAAAACAAATCAATTGATAAGGTTATCAGTGGCTGGGCGATGATAACAATTCGACTGAAAATTTGTTATTTGATTCATTCGTGAAAAATCAAAAACGAATTGCAAAATTTGTTCGAATGAATGAACAGAAAAGGAAAAATGAAATATGAAAATGGACATACAATTGGGATGAATTTGAAAAATATACTTTTAGATTCGTGTGAACGCAAAGGTAGGACGAGCATGACCTATAAGAGAAGATTAAAAATAAAAACAAGACACGAGTTTGGAGAGCAGAGGGACAACTTTTGGGCACGAGAATTTTGAATTGAAAGCATGGCGGGTTGGATTTCAATAAGGGAGGGGGAGGGGATGAGAAAAAGGTGTTTTTGTATGAACGCACCGTACTGATTTTGCGGACTCTGCGTGAGCCGTACTGTCCCAACTGCGACTTGTTGAGGGAAGCGCGCGACATTGTGTGGGCGCTTTGCACTTGGTTCCGGCTATAAATACGAGGCACACGACGAAACAAAGGTTATGGGAAAAGGAGCGTTAAATGTGCTGCGACAGGAGCTCGTCGTAGTCCGCTGCCATTTTTCGCACTGTGCGGCCGTCGGCCGTCATTTAACGAGCGAGCGCAGCGCGCACCGATGAGAACGGAGACGCGAAGAGGGAGAAAGAAGGTCGGGCGCGTATACACACGATCGGCGGCGACGATCCGTCTGCGGACCGGAGCAACGCTGGCGCCGCGGCGAAGCGACAGGAGCGACTGTCACGAGTGACCGACCGACGGTGCAACTGAGCGTGCGCGAGCGCGTCCAGCATCAGCGGATCGCCTGCCCGTGTGCTATCGAATCTCTCTCCAATCGGCCCGTCGCTTTCTTTCCCGCCTTTTTCACCTGCCCGTTGAGAAAGTTCGCGCGATCGTTCTAGTTTTGGCCATCTGTTTTTCCTTTTTCCTCATAACCAAATTATACACTCAACTACGGGTCCATGTCGAAATACATAAACTTTATTCTACATAACCTATCACAGTACATAATTTAAGAACACATAAATACAAAACTTATAAACTAATTTCATCATTGAAAAAAAAACCAATAAATAGACTTCAAGATAATGTTTGTTTTCCTATAATGTTCGATATCCATAAAATATTTACTAAATAATTTTTATTGTATAAATTAGTAAAATTAGTAAACGAAATTAAAGACT
>JAAMPD010000407.1:0-54207 GCA_025266255.1 Trissolcus basalis | reverse complement strand
GAAGTTGACATAATGGTGCGTAAAATTTAGTATTAAATTATAGAACGCGTACGGTTTTTAGTTACACTATTTTTTTTGTTTTTTTTTTTTTTGTTTCATTCTATCAATTTCATTTTAATTTTATTCCACTTTAACATATTTTTATTTGATTGGCAATTTTGTACTTGAATGCAATATTTATTAGTGAAAGTAAAAGGTATCTCTAACTCTTGTTTTCATGTCGTTTTGACATTCTAATTTTAATTTCGCAAACTGTTTCAGCTGGGAACACTCAAAGTTGATTGTGCGCAAGGTAAGTTGAATTGCAATAGCCCCTCTCCGACACAAGCTCCTCCTCAATGTTCATTACTCTAGTTCTGCCCTTTTCCAATATGGTCGCAAATAATTTTGTTACCAATTTCTCAACTACGACATTCAATTTGTTGAAATTGTGTCATAAAGTATTTCTAACGACCAATTCAAACCTGAATACTTGCGACAAATAAAATGTCATTGTTTTGAAAAAATATTGTTTTTTGATAGACAGGATTTAACATCTAACTATGAACTGTCAATACTAACTTGTTTGCAGTTGGTAACTGCGACCAATCGATGGCCTCCAAAATATTGGTAACTGCCGCACTAATATTTTCACTCCCATTGGCCTCGACGTTGACCAACAAATTGTTATTGTTCTTATTGACATTGTTATTAACATTGTGTCCATTCAGAGCGCTGTTCAAAGACGACTCTCCGGCCAAGTTGTCGAACTTGCGCTTCTGCGACATCCTGACACTCGAAGACCCAAACTTCTTCTCAAACTTGACCCCCAACGCCCGGAACTACAGTCCAGTTCCAAACAAAATTTCAAAGAAAGTAAAGAAAAAAATTTTTTTTTCAAATTTCAAAACTCTCCGGGGCGTTGCTCCCTGTCGAGAAGTTCACTGATCTTTACTCTCCGGTGTCGAAGTTCGCACGTAACCCGTCACTTTGAATTAATCTCTTCCTTGATTAAGCGAAACGCGTATCCACATATTCCGTACGAAAAGAAAAAAATGCCCGACTGTTATCGTGCCGCCGCGGAGCTTTTATCTGAAAGCTGTAAGAAATTTCCAAAACAATCACATAACGAGCAACTTTTTCGTCTCGTCCGAAGTTTTGTTTCTTTCACAAATCTCGGAATTTCGCGTTTGTCACTTGTGTCCAGATGAGCGCGTGATTATCGGTTTGACTTGAACTTTAGCGGTCAACCTCATGACGTTTGTAAAATGAAAATGACAACGGAAAAAAAGGAGAAGTGGTTTTTCGCGCGCGTCGCACAGCCCAACTTGTCAAATTAGCGAGGAATCAAATTGTGCAGCGTGACTTACGTTCCGTACAGAAGTGAGGTGGTTGTATCGCCTAGGGCAGTTTCCACCACGCGAATTGGCGCCTCGTCGAAAGGCGGAGCCAACCATTGCCGCGCACACTTGTTGCTCTCCGAGAGCGAGAGAGTCGAACGTCTGACGTTGCGAGTGCGACGCGCAACGAAAACAGCCGCTGAGATAAGCCCCCCAAGCCAAGAGGGAACGTCGATACTCCGTTTTATGTGAATTGGCCCTCGAACGGGCCGTATCTCAATATGCTCGCACAAGTGGTTACTTTTTTTTTATGACTAGCGAAAAGCAACATTCGAAAATAAAACAAAATTCTTTTTCCATAAGGAAATCGTTCGGCCCCTCTTTGCAGATCGGCTTTCAGTTAGATTGATTTATTTGAGTGTTTCTATGGAAATTTGTTGTTACAAAATGTTTAAAAGTATAATAAAATGACAATATTTTTGAACTGTTAAATCGAAATTGAAGAATCTTACGGATCGCCGATCTGACGAACAAAAGTTGAAAATGAAATTCAAAAATGACATATGGGAAATTGAAATATGACAACATGTTGTTGATTCCAAGTGACAGAAAATGTGTGCCACTTTTTGTCAGTGAAGTTCTAAAAAATGAAAATTGATATTTTGATTCGTCTGAAATGTTCAATAACCTGGAACATTTTTTTAATATAATATCAGATAAAATGATTCGTTGTAAAATCACGAAAATTAATTATTGACAAACACAAGTGGCCAGTAATTGGTACCAATTGATGTGATATAAATCACCTGATATACTTTGGTTGCAAAAAAAGCGTCTAATATATTCGGTATCGTGTAACAATGTTTATTATCACAATAACTGATCTTGATTTTGTAAACACGACCTTTATTCATCGCCTTAAATTAAAGTGAAATTTCAAGGTATTGAATTATAAATTTCAAATGGTTCATTTGATTCTATTCTAAGCAACATTTAAAGAATGTTTTGAAATGCTCAGAACAGTGATTTATTAATAAAATTTTTAATTATAAAAATTGAAATTTGATTATTGTCATAACAAAATGGCGACTTGAAAAAACCGCACAGTAGCAAACATTAGAAAATTTTATTTTATTAATGACAGCATTCCAAATGACAAAACGTATGAATTTTTTTTCTTCTGAATCTGCAAATATTCTCCACTGTCATGACAGCAAATTTGACAGCAAAAACAAAATGTATTCCATTTATGATGTTACATAAAAAGAACATTAAAATTGCAGAAAAAACATTTTCGGTTGTAAATCAAATAATGATTTCAGTTCTACCGGTATAATGTCAAAAAGAGGTCTTAGGAATCGATCTTACGAATATAATTACGTCCGATACCTTAATAAATCCACACGTTCGATGTCTGTGGTCGATGACAGTGCAGAATGCAGCGAAACCCGCGGCTCTGTTGGAGGTCTTCCTCGATGGGGCACACCTCCTGGGGGGTTACATGTGTCAAAGTACCATTGCATCTTATCCGACATTTTGTTCGGTACCTTTCAAGATCGGAACGAAACTACATGATCTAACAAACTGCTGCAATCATTTGGAACATTTACACGTTCAGTACAGAGAGCACAAAATTGTATTATTTTTAAATTAACCAAACCGTATTCTTTGTCATCCCAGTCATGTTTACTGTCAACAAATATCACAAAAGTAACCAGCCAAGATAAAGGGGCAGCATTTTTCTTATTTCTGTTCGGGAAAATTGATTCTTATCTGGATTCTTACAAGTTGCATGGCGAACTGGAAATTCGCGGAGAGTTGTAATGCGCACACATTGGCACCACGTGTGAAATCGGGATGTTTATATCAAAACGAGGAAAACAAATTAAATTCCAGTCTATCAAAATCAATGTTATTGTTCGGTCTTTTGCTAAATTTAAACCCGACTCGAGCAAACCGATTGGAATCAATAATTTTTATCCGATAAACAAAAGGAATATTTTTTTCTATATTTTCATCAGTTTTTTTAACAAAACAAATTTTATTTAATGAATGGTACATTTTTTAATGTTACCATTTTTTTAATTAAACAAAATAAAACTCTGCTCCTCTTTGTTTGTCCTATTTTATAATGCAACTTCGATCAGCCTATTGAAAAATATAAACATACGACGGAATGATGGTCCATGAAAATTTTCACCGGGTGAAAAATATAATAGCACTGGATGGTACACCAGTGAAAGCTTTCTTTGATCTTCTACAAAAGCTGCTACACGGCATTGACCGCAGTTTATATACGTGCATGTAAGAAGCACTGTTTTTGCTAGCTCATTCATTCATTAAATTTGTAGTACGTATAATTAGGCGCAAGCGACGACAGGCAATATGTCAGTATTCTTTCTTGAATATGCAATTTTTGTCCAGACTCCGAGGGTCGTCTTACACGAATCCTGTACGTGACTATAAAAATAACGAACCGACTTTCAAAGTTATTTACAAATGTTCAACCCCAATTCAAAAACAAACAACACAATTATAATAAAAAAAAAGATTCAACATTTTAAAACCTGGTCCATTTTTCAATTCATTTTATAATTCATCATTAATATTAATATTTTTCACTGACATAAATATTTATTTTTAATTAGACCAATTTTGCAAATATTTCTAATAGTTATACAAATGTAATTCAGAGTTCGAAAAGTGAATTAAGTTTTGTAGTCATACTATATGGGGTATGGGAAATATTTATACAACCATATATAAAGTGTATGGTTCACGAATATATAAATTATATATATCTCATACAGACAAAAATATATGTCAAAATATATGGAAAAAATATATTTTTAGTATATTTTTATGTATATAATATAAAAAATTCATATTATATACTTGTAATAACTTATAAAATTAGAACTTATATAATTTATTTGGTTGCTTTATATTCGTCGAAATATAAACGGTTTGTATACGAAATATATAAGTTTGTATTTTATCTATATAATATATATTTTCAATATAATTGAAAACATATTTTGTCTGTGTGGTATAATAACATTTAATATATAAATTATGAAATAAAAACAGATTCACAAATGGACCAAATAACAAAAACTGTAATAAGTATATTATATATAAACCAAATTATATAACACCATGTATCTCCATATTTATCTAAATGTTTACATTATTAAAATTCAAATTTCTCTCAACTCAAAATACTAAAAATCAATTTCCAATATCAAAAAATTCAAACCCAATTGACACAAAAAAAAGGAAATGGCCCATTTCACAAAATGCGAAATGTTTAATTGTTTCTTCATCCACTGAACGATGTCTGGTTTAAACGGTGTCATAACATAAAAGCCTGCAACGCGCGTTAGCATCAGGCTCGAAATCAAAACAACAAAAATAGCATCGCATCTTTTCGCGGCGGAGGGAAAAAAAGCGCAGTATAAAAACTTTTGATCCAATGTGGGTTTATTCATTAGTGTATGATTAATCAGATTGTTGAGCGATCGGACATGAGATCGATCTAAATATATGGTGTAGGAAAAGCGTCTAATTATATAGGTGAAAAGCCATGTTCGCGATGACGATATCACGAGCGATCGGAACAAGATGAGTGCATCCCCACTCGGGTCGAAGAGGTGGTCCAGGAACCGCCTCCGTGATTACCATCTCGTTGTTGGACATGTGTGCGGGCCTGCATGTATCTCGGTCGGGGCTTACGTGTGTCGGCGGTGTGTGTCTCAGTGCGCGGCCAAAGCTTTCCTGATTCGCGGTGTTATCCATCTCCCCTGCATCTCTCAGTTTTGAGCGATTACGCCGAACGTAACGTAATAAACTTCACTGCTTCCTGTCCGACGATAAGCCCGAACTCAGTTGAGACCGATCAAAAAATTTACGACCAAGTGTGAATGAAAGAAAGTGCTATCAAAAAAGTGAAACAAACTGTCGGTTTGTTGTGACGTGTGTACATGAAAGTGATAAGGTGATGAAATATACATCCAATTAAGCTCGCCGATTCATGTGCTATCTCCGTCGCGGACAGTAATTAACTTTTGCGGGAAAAATCAAAGGAAAAGGGTCGTCGACGAAATTTCAACTTGCGCTCATTCTTTTTGCGCCGCTTTCTGCCAGAGGTTTTTAAGACAGAGGTGATGGAGAAAACACAAATCTCACAGCAGAATGGCCTGTCCGAGGAGGGAAAAGCGGTTTTGTCCAGGAGGGAAAACGGTTCCTTGGATGACGCTGTTGGAAAATTGTTGCAAGGTGAGAAACAACTTTGCAGGTGATGTTCAAAAGTTTCATTGTGCTTGAAATTTTTAATCTTTTTTATTTTTTAAGTTTCTGCGAATTGTTTTGTCATAATTTAGAAAAAAATGCATTTTCAAATTGACTCATACATTATCAATTAAAAAATTTTCAATGTATAAAATTTGTTAGAGAAAAAAATTTTTATAAAAAATTTTATACGAAGAATAATGAATATAATTTAAAAATGTTTGTAAGTATTGCAATTTCCAGAGACAGAAAATGTACGAATTAAATTTTACAAACCTTCATGTCCACCAGTGCAAAATTGTGAATTGCAAAAACTTCAATTGACTTATTTCAAGTAACTTGTAATAAGCCAACTTTAGTACATTGATTAATCGTTAATTACACCATCTGGATCCTGATTTTTCTTCAACCAAAAATTTGCCATTCGATTAAAAATAGAAGAAACTCTCAGGACCATGCCAACGAATCAAGCCAATATATTTTTATAGATTTTCACGTTCATAATTCATCTGAAAGTATATTATTCGGATACGATTGGTCTTTTATTTCAAACAATTAAAAAAATTTAGGATAATTGTGACACGTAGGATAATATGTCACTGAAATCATATTCACATGTTTATTCAAAACATAAATTTGTTTTTTAAGTTTTTACTTATTTCAAATTTCAAAACATTTATAAAATTTAATTTCTCCTTTTAAGTTTGAATTGGTGTGTGAAAATTGTCCGCCAATCGTTTCGACAAGTAAAGATAAAGATCACGATTTGAAAATTTCGTAAAACAGCAGACACGTGCCACTCGTATCAGTCTTTGGAACAGGTTCGGATATATACCCGCGATATGCACAAAATAAGATGTGAAAAAAGTGGGGATAGTGTCACAAGAGAAACTTGTGACGGGTCCCAGAAAGATTTGCGCGACAGGTGCTTCGAACGGAGCGAAACGCACAAATTATGTGCGTACCAAATTAAATCTGACACGTCTCGTCGGGCCTCAAATGGTACCACCTAACTTAATTTGTTGACACAAAATTAACTCGCGCAGTTCAATTTTTATACGAACATTTCGATTTTATCGACCATCTCGAATTTTGAAGAACCGTATTGTCGACATCTGAATTCACAATTATGTATCAAACCAGTTGGGATGAGAATGTCCCAAGGGCGTGATGTCGTGGCATAAACATTTGTTAACAATTGTAAAAGTCGGGCGAAAGGAAAGCACTTGAAACGTCTTGAGACTTAACTAATACGCACAAACCAAAGTATCCGATGAAGGAAATCCATAAAATGTCCCAGTTTACGAGATGCCTGACGAGAAATGAGTCTGCATGCTGATGTAACTTTAAATATTTACCTAGGTCATCCTTAAAGTATCAAAACCTGACCACTAGAGTTTTGAAGAATCAAAATAGATCACACGGTTTGTAACTGTCTCAAAAAAATAAAAAATAAAAACAAAAATTAGAAATTGAAAAAAAAATTGTTTGACGTTTTGATTTTGTAGTGAAAATTGAATTGAAAATGAATTTCTGAGTTTGGATTTGAAAATGGTCGGAGATATCAAGATGCAATTAATCTAACAAAAATTGATCGCGTCGAAATTAGTTTCGGACAAATCGTCTAAGAAATAGTGTTAAGGATTTTGATGCCAGGTTGTTGACAAGTAGGTCGTTGTGATGAAGTTAATGTAGCAAATTCGGGCGACAGGTCGCTATTGACGAACGGAGACTAGCCAAACATCAGTTCTTTCATCATCAGACAGCACGCTATTGTAAACGAAGATCACACCGTTGCCGAATCAACTTCTACTATCAAAACGAGCATCGTCCAGAGACCGCACAATTGTTTTCTGTTCGACCCTAATTAATAAATCAAACCAACACTTAGGATTACATCCAACAACTAGTTATCATCTCTACCATCATCATCCTTAAACAATTATTATTCCACACATTTTTTAATCTAAAAAATCAAAAAAAAAAGAAAAAAATTATTTCATCCTAAATTTGTTGAGTTAATTTCAGATTATTAATTGTCATTTTTAAAAAACGGGTTAACTATTCAAAATTATAATTTTTTTTCAATTCAAAATTATTTGAAATGTTTGTCACGCATTTTTTAATTTAAAAAATGAAAAGAAATTTACTATAAAACCAAAAAATTCATCTCAAATTTTTTTAGTAAATTTCAGAATTAATTATTTCTTTTAAATGTTTTAATTATTAAAATTTTTTTTTTTTTCAATTCAAAATTATTTGAAAATGTTTGTCGCACAGTTGAAAAAGTGATGTCAAACACTTACAAGACGGCATTACCGTTTGAGACTACATTTTATTACATTTTTTGTTTCGCATTGCCATAAAAAAAGCGTTCCCTTTTGCTATAAATCTTACAGCCATCCGACTGGGTTTTCTGCGCGACACATCCACGGCGCGTACTCGGATTTCGTAACTCGCTCTTTGGCAAGGATCGAAAATACAAATTGGACAAATGGTGCGACAATTCATAGGAATTATATTCTGAGTGTTTCGGCAACCCTTTCCGTGTTTCCGCGTAAAATTTTTGACTCCTCCATTGCAGGCCGACACAGGCACCGCTTAGATGGACCGAATCCTCCGTGTAATTAGTCGCCTGGTTGTCCTTGGTGACAATTCATAACACATACGTGCGACAAATTTGTCATCTTCGCCTGCTCTTAAAAATTCATTTTTTAATAAATTTTTCATATCAATTTCTATTTTCATTTTTTTTTTTGTTTTTCATAAAAATTGATTGAGGTTGAAAATTTTTCCATTGCAGGTCAATCTTCAAGTTCAATCTTTATGTTATGATAGTTGATCTCAAAATGCCCCCATTAACTAATGTTACAACCGGATACTCAGACTATTATTTAAAAAAACGAATTAAGATAGGAAAAGTTATCAAAAGTTTATATACAAAGAAACTCGTTATATGATAATTTAAAAAAATAATATCTTTAGTGTAATGTCGCGAGATAAATTGTTTTACTTCATTTACCATTAAATTTTTATTAATTTATTGCGGATAAGATAATCGGATTTATAGCTCCTGAACTACAAATCACATTCATTCAGCGTCATCACATAATGAATTCGAAGAAAAAAAAAGTAATCGTGAGTTTAAATGAAGTTATGAAATTGGCCGTTGGCAAAAAAAGGTCAGATAAATTTGAATTTGTCCGGTGGGTTGGGACGATTAAACAAAAGTCGGGTGAGTTTTCACGATTTGGACATGACGATGTTTGGACGAACGAAATGATAGAATCGGAATCAGAAAATAGATAATCTGCGGGACCACCGGGCGCGGGCGCGTTCTCAGATTTTAAAAACATTAAAACCGTAGGACCATATCTTGTCCGATGAAAACAAATACAGCCACTTTAAATAGTTGTTTGAAGTATACAAAGTGAGGATACAGGTGCTTTTTTATCAAATCCCTACACCTTTTTGTATGTTCACCTAAAAGTTAACGATATTTTCTAATTTAGCAGCTGTTTTCATTTTTTTTTTTTTTTTTTTTTCAAGTCATATACTTTTTTTCATTTCATTAAATTCCAATTTCGAATTTTGTTCTGACCTGAACTAAAAAGTTTTGTTTGTGTATAACGAAAATTTTGCAATTTTCAGGGTTACGAAAGAAACAGAACGAAAATGAAAATTGTTTGTTTGCCGTTTAGGATTCAACTGGACTCTGTTTCCTGTGACTTCGAGATCAGGAAATCGTCGCACGACGCACGTAAAACGCCCGATGAACGCGTTTATGGTATGGGCACAGGCAGCTCGAAGAAGACTCGCGGAGCAGCATCCACAACTGCACAACGCGGAATTATCAAAGACCCTCGGAAAATTATGGAAGTGCGTACAATAATTACATACGATTTACGTAACGTCCAACGAATATTTTTCATTTTGTAATTCCCCGATTCGCTGCTGAGTCTCAGTTGGAGACGATGCGAAATTGGACCTCCTCCAAAGTTCCTACGACAGATGCAAAATTTTATAAGTATTTTCATTCTAATACTCAGAAGACAAATTGCAAAATTGAATTTCAGTTGTGAGATTTGAATTTTTGATACATTTTTTATTTTGTTTAGAATGTTGAGTGATAACGAGAAGCAGCCTTTCATACAGGAAGCAGAAAGATTGAGAAATGATCACAAAAAACAGCATCCACATTACAAGGTACCGAAATTGATTTTAAATCATTTAAAATTCTCTTTTTTTCAAAACTGATGAAAAATTTTCAACATAATTGATGAAAAGTTTTGTATGTGTCAGCGTGTACAAATTGTTTCATCTGGTTATGACAAATATATATATTTTTTTGTTTTAATTTCCTGCTGTTTTTAGTATCAACCCAGAAGAAGAAAACCCAAACCAGAAGACCAAACAAACATGTTGGCTCATCGTAATTCTATTTCTCTGATGCCAATGGAAAGTCCAAGTCCGCCAGAATGCAGTTACAAGCGACTCTATTCGGACGCAGGAAAACCGTACGAACGGCCACTACCAACCACGTATTCCGACCCGACGTTAAGGTCGTATCAAGATTACCAAAACTCGGCGTACTCCGAAACCCTCAAGTGCAACGAACAAAATCTTAAACATTACGAATCCCTGTCCAAGTACGAGCCCACTTCGAAAACGTACCCAGAACCCAAGTGTTTGGAGATGTCCTCGAGACACCATGATAACCAACTCAAATGCACCGAGATGCAGAGCAAAACTTACGAACTGCCGAAGAATTATGAGTTGCCGAAGAATTACGACCTGCAGAGGTTCCCCGAGCCCAAAACTTATCCGGAGAGTTTCAAGTATTCTGACATCAGCAACTCCATCAAGTCGTACGCCTGCATGCACGGCCAATATTACGGAACTTCGGAAAGTTATCCGATCCACGAGGAAAATGATTACCAGACGCAACCTGTGTCGTCGCACACGTTTTATCCTTACATCTCTGCTTCGATGACGCAACCCTATTACATGGATCCGAGATAAAATATGAAAAAAATCGGAATCAAAAAAATGAAAAAAAGGTTCATCAAAAACATAAGTTTTTTGTTGATCTTGATATTACAGCAACTGAATTTCATTTCTTAGAATAATCCAAAAATTTGAAACTTTTTGTCATGTGGATTTTGTTTGTAGTTTGTGTGACTTTGGTGTTTCAATTATATTTATTGTCTGCCACTTGACTAGAAATAGGTAGCATTTATTGTACTTATGGTAGTTGTTAGATCGTATTTTAATCATGTACTTAATCATGTACTTACAAATGTCGAATCATATTAAAGGTATTATCAAACCATCTTAAATGTAAAAAAAGAAATTTTTAATGAGTGTTTTTCAATGTAAAAAAAAATTAATGGTGAAATAAATCTGAGTGTTTTAAATTAAATTTTACAAATGCAAATCAAGTATAAGTTTAGACATATTATGAAATATTGTATATGAATATTGGAATTTGAAAATGTAGAAAATATATTTTCTATAGAAAAATGGAAAATAAAAAATTTCGGATGCGACAAGTGTAGTTAATAATGATATAAAAGTATCGACGAATTGAAACAAAGTGGGTAGAATTGAAATATAATGTAATGAATTAATCTAAACATTAAAGGTTGGAAATCGAAGAAAATGGATAACTCACATTGTGGTGAAGAACATGGTTTAATGATGAAAGTACATACATATTATACAATTATCATTGAAGTACGTAGTTAAATCGCATAATTAAGATAACTCCACAAGACGACACAACTAGGCGTACCATCGGATGTTCAATTGTTCGTTCACCGTTTTATTTAACTGATTAATCGCCGAAATAATCTGACAGTGTGTACCTTACCATGCGCATATTTACTGGAGAATGATATATAACCATAAACGCGCAGCATTCCAGGAAGAAAATTATAATCAGTCGTGTGATTAATTTTCTGATTTATGTAGAATGATTGATTTTCGGTTCGCCATACTTTACAGAAACTGGATCCCTTCAGTTACAACACACCGACCGCAATCGACGACCTTTTGTCTCTCCAAATCATGATTCTCCTATGTCTTACAATCAACAACAAATTTGTTCTTACAGGACGCTAGATCAGATCTCACCTCGCGATAAATTCCTCCAACATTACATCAATCTTACAATTTTTGTTTTCTAAAGTTTACCACCAGCTTTATGATTTTTTTTTCTCTCATTTTACAGACGCAAATTTGTTCTTGAAAAATGTGTGCCGGTTTGTTTCTCAAAAATAAAAATTCTCGATTGGAAAGAATGGAAAATGTTTGGACGCACATTTTACATGATGATGATTTTGTTGGTATTTCATCAGTTGGATTTATTCGATGAAGGTGTGTCCTAAATAATAAATTTTCCTTTAAGTACAAAAATCATGAAATCGCTTAATTAAAAATTACAATGCATCGTTGGATGTGAATCGGTGTTAGCCTAACTCGTACAATTTGTAATGGTGATTTTCTTTCTGAACGTTGCCCCTTTCGCTTTCTTTGCATTCGTAAAATCATATATAAATTACATACAGCGATTATTTACAGCGAGTAAATTGAGACATAGTCGAGTTTAAGCATCTAGTCGAAGTCATTTAAAATAAGTTAGATTAATTAATATATCCAATATATCGTGTATATGTATGTGTCCCTTAACGTTATCATGGTGGAAGAGTAGCTGTCACCTAATAAAAACCTTGAAACAATGCAAAAATCAATCGTTTGATAGACCAATTTTTTACAAAGCATCCAAGACTTATGCAACGTTTATATTTTCCGCTATATAAATTGGCATTTCTTTCATTTCGATTAACTCAGATTGTTTTAATAAATTATCATTATCAACAATGTTGCAAGCCATATCTATTTTTTCTGTAATAAATTTTATAAAACTTTTTTTCCTCATCTTCGTCTTTCTACCAATATACACAATATTTACAGGGTATCTTTTGTTTTCTTTTACTTCTTTTTATTCATTTTTTTTTATTTTTATTTTTTTCATTTCATTTTATAATTATTTATTGATACGAATATACTATTTACAATTTAATTGAGTTTTCTATAAACTCAGAAACAACCATATTCAAGATACAGTGTCCTTTCAGCTTTTCAGATCTGAAGTACTCTACTACGCACATCATACCATTTAATCTTACTGTTTTAATATTTACAAACTTTTCAGTTCTTACTATGTACAATCTTTAGGTTTAAACAAACTGTAAGTTTATGTTGTTGATAAATGAAATAACTGTGAAAGTTTCATAAGTACTGAAAAAACGGTATTTTAGATTGAACTGTGTTTTTATCATCAAATTCTAGTTTCTGATATTATTATTATTCTCAAACTTCTGTTCATATAATTTACAAATTTTGTATAATCAATTTTTATTTTAATTCCATGTTAGATAGAGTTACCGGTAAGGTTTATTTAAATCTTTTAGAACGATAGATCAGAAATAACTAAAAATATAAATATCTTGGAATATTTTACATTCATCACTAACTTTTTTTTCCATTTTTTTCTTTTTTATCATAGTTTTGAATCTTTTTTTTAATAATTTTTGTTTTTTCATTATTTTTTGTTATAATTCTTAGGGCAATACCATTTAAGTCTAACTGAATGTTTATACATTCATAATAATCCCGTGATAATAAAAATTCGACTTTTCTGTCAGTTTGAATTGGTCATGCCAAGTTTGCATGTACCATGCATGGGACGAGGCCAATTTTTGTTTCACGGGAACTATTTAAAATACATATAACTTATAAAAACTCAAGTACAAGTTTGTCTAAATGTTTGCTGTCTCAAAATGCTTTGTAAAATATCATATCAAAAGAATAATCAAAGTATTGATTTTTGAAAATTTGTCATTATCTACAGTTGAGTATAAAATTGAAGAAATCATCAAATGGAACGTCATTTGCGATGATCGCGTTTTAAAGTTGCGTCAAGCTTAGTTTTGAATATTTCATTTTATATCCCTTTGTGTCATAGCTACGTTTGATCACAATCCAATGCTCAACTTCACCCTTGTATATCTCAGATATTGCACAGTACCTAAATAATAACTTTTTTTATTCGACCTCATTTAGAAAATGTTTGTAGAACCTTAGCGAAGCAGATAAAATAATTTATTCGTGTCTTGTGGCACATGAATCATGATCAACGAAACTAGATCAGATATAAGATTTGTCTTGACTCAGCTAACTTCGAACGTCAATCATAACATCAAAAAAAAGAACTAAAAACAACATCTTGAACATTTCTTATATGCGTTCCGCTTGTGAATTTGCAACGAA
This sequence comes from Trissolcus basalis, assembly GCA_025266255.1. Lineage (NCBI taxonomy): Eukaryota > Metazoa > Arthropoda > Insecta > Hymenoptera > Scelionidae > Trissolcus > Trissolcus basalis. The sequence goes on along the minus strand of JAAMPD010000407.1, from coordinate 40,264 downwards.
ATACACTTTTGACGCCAAAGTTATATACAAGTTGACGAAAGTATTTGTCATTATAACTACTTTTTTTTTTTTCTATTTCTCCTCGTTTTTTCCTATTTTTGAGTTTTTTTTTTTCATTTTACTTTTTTTCTTGTTTTAAATTTACTTTGTTTGTATTTTGAGAAAAATTTTTTCTCAATTGATTTTATCAACAACAATTATGCGAAAGATGAACTTTTCAAAGAAAGCAGCATGTGATTCTGCTCGCGCTTGTTTAAACGACTAACTTACTTCGGGCAGTGAGTGATGACGATTGAAGACTCTTTGTTGGACAAAGATTTCATGAGATCTGCTGATGTAGAGGTCATGTACTTGAACAACTCTCTTCATTTGTCGTAATAGGAACATCCTGCACATAATAAGCAACGAATTTAATGACAATGAATATAATTAAAAAATTTTTATTTTGCAAAATAATAACAAGTTCTACTTACAAGATTTGGTGATGATTGTGTGCTTGTGCTTGGTGACGGTTGTGAGGATTCTGAATCAGTTTTACATCGTTTAGATTTTTCATCACTGACGTCAGTCGTCGCTTTTGAATCATCCTAAGAAAAGAAGAAACAGGGTTTTAAAAAATCTTAAAATAATATTCAATCTGCGTCAGATATTTTTAACAGTTACTTACTTTTGAAGTGTCTAAATCTTGAGTTGATGTTACAGAATCGGCTTCGGTCTTTCTTTTCTTAAAAATGGAATCTTCTGATAATCGTTTACGCTTATCATTTTGGCTGGAAGTAGATCCAGAGCTAGTGTTGTTATCAATTGAAGAGGTGCTGCTATTAGCTTCACATTTTTTCACACTTGACGAATTACTGTCAGAAGTGTTTTTCTTCGATGCTGGCGCTGCGGGTTTATCTTTCTTCAGTATATCCACAGGCAAATAATTGATCAAGTCTTTTTTCTTTACGTGCCTCACTTCGATGAGCGTGCCCTCTTTTTTATATGCGCTTTCAGCACAAACCTCTGCAATAACAATTCATAAAATTTAGTACGAACCAACAACCCAAACTCATTGATACAAAAATAATATTGACAAAATAACTTACTCATACTGACGAAATCGAAAATAAGTTTTCTAAGATCAACTTCTTTATGTTCTTTATGAAACTGCAGACCAATGAACCACATGGAACAAAGCGGATATTCCTTTGCTTCACTTGGTTTTGGTTTTGGAGAGAATGATTCCGGATTGACGTGGGCAAGTGCAACAGATTTCTTTTCTAAAGACACTATAAATAACAAGGTATCAACATTAGTTCAAATTTTTCAAAGTTCTTTTCAAGTATTGCAGTAAACAAAATAAAATGATCGTTATACTTACGAATTAAATATCGAATTCGGGATTCAACAAGTCCGCACCACTCAACGTGATCTTCAGGTGTCAAGCTGCTCGCTATAAGTACAATATAATGTTTATATTTGGCAAAGAAGTTCGGAGGGTCGAACAATTTCTTCCACGTGGCTCGTCCCATGATGATATCCTCGGTAATTGCCAATCCTTTATCAAACGCGTCCTTGATAACAGCCAGGGACGAGTTGCTGACATTGTAAGTTGAGTTTTGTTGCGGATAAGCTGGAGTGATGATGGGCATGAGATGAAACCGATCTGCGAGAACGTTTCTCGGGTCCCAAACGGGGAAACCTAAGTCTATGTTATCGGGCTGCTTAAGCAAAACGGGTTGCGGCCACTTCCACTGCGAAAAAACGAGGAAAAATTTTTCGATTATCGTGGAAGCGCACGCTTTTGGGTACAATTGACAAGTTCTGGCTACGAGGATGGCCCAGGAGACGCCACCTAGGTACCCCAACGAGTTGCTGTATATGCCTTGTTTCTTGGCCCACAATTTGATTGTTCTCAGAGCCAATCGAAACGCAGTCTTATCAGGCACGAGATTTAAAATCGCGTCAGTCACACGACAACCGTTTAAGCTCAGTACGTCCTTGTGGGTCAGGTGTTTGAGGATTCTGTCGTCGCTCAAGTTGATGTCTTCTGTTACTTCCTTGGCATCCAAATTCGCAAACAACATGTCGATCTCAATCCCGTCGAATTTCATTTTGATTACAGGCACAAAGGCGTCCTTGACGGAACGCAAATCCGTCACCTCCTTCTGTTCCTTCAACAATTCGTAAAATGAACTGAAGTAATCGTTGCGGCTTATGAGTCGCGGTGTGACACACAACGCGTCGATATCAGCATTTTTGTGGTGAACTCCTAATCTGTATGATCCAAACGTGCAGACCACTCCTCCGACCTGAAACATTTTACAGAGAAAACTTAGCCCTGACCCTGAACTTTAAACGAAATAAATAAATATTCACAGAAATTAATCTTCTTTTCTCAATCAATCAGAAAAATCGAACAAAAACTACTTTTTCTTTGATTAAACTTTTTCCTACTCTTATCTTTTTTTCTCATTAAAAAAAATTGTTATTACGAATAATCAGTTGTACTATTTTTGACACTTTTGTAATCAATAATATTATCCCAAAATACATTTTTTTTTCTTACATAATTAGTCGCAAGATTAATATTACATCAACCAAAACGGTTAATTACACAAAAAAAAAAAATTAAATGAACTTCTAAAACTTATCAGATTTTTTAATCGACACGAGTGAGTTTGAAGTCTCGTTATCTCATTTTGAAATTCTGTATCCTTTATCAATTTCTAAGAAAAAAAAAAAAATTGGCAAAGCTCAAACATAACCTATCCGATTTCACATATTCTGTTTTAAAAGGCCACCAAGCTGAACGTTTCACTTTGCATTGATTATGAAACAAAAAACTTTCATCGACTCATGTATAAATTACAATCTTTATTTTAAAAACAAAACAAAAAAAGTCATGTAAAAAAACGAAAAAAATGTCACAGCCATTGTTGACAATGGGAGACACAAAATTAGCATAAACAAAGCGCAGAAAAATTGTTCAAATGTCAAAAACAAACATTTGTTTATGGAACAACATTTGTTTTTAACATTTTCTTTTTTTCTAAAAAAAATTAAGTTGCCAAACTGGTTTGGAACAATTGACCTCTAAACTTTAGGTGCAGTCGAACTTGTGTCCCCGAAATTCACAACAAATGAGCCACTTCACAAAGACAACCGCAGGTTGTCAATCATCAGTTGAGCAACTGTGAATGTTTACAAACAAATCTCAACATTGAAAGGAATCAGCCTCAACTCTGAGCACGAGCGAATAAAAAATAAGGTCCGGCTGAAGTTCGTTGATTCGGGCCAATGGAAAAAAACGTCTAAACGAGATTCCAAAGTTGGAGAAAACAATGGAACAACGGGACGCAAAGTGCGCTCACCTTTTCAGCAATGTTGGGCGGCAGGTTCTTTTTCAAGCTGATCGCTTTTGTCCACTCTCTGACCAGGGTATTGAGCTTGCCCAAAATGTTCATCCGGTGCTGAATCTCCGACTCGTCCTCGAAAACATTGTAGGACCTCAAAACTTTTTCCAAATCGTCGGTGCGAGTCAGGTCGCTGGGTTTTGGCTCGGCGGTGCTTATAGCTGAAGTAATGCCGAAAATCTTCGGCTCGGCCTGTCCGTTTACAGGGGATCCATTTTTGTTACTGCTGTTTGGACTTGTAGAGCTCTTCCAGCCGTTGTTTTTCTGTTGCGACCACATGTTGTCTCATGCGCTTGACAACAACAACAATCGGACTATAGAGGAAACTGCTGCAACGCACACGAAATGTGTAACAAACGAGAATTAAGCACAAACTGACAACTTCACGTTGCTCCACAGTGCTGCCACTTTCAGTGACAAATTTAATAACACTGAAGGTTACTAGATGACGACATCCAAAAAAAATGGAGGCGCCACGACTTGTCTTGGAAGTTGATAATGCCTCCGGCAGAGGGCGCTGGAGTGCGGCGGGAAGTTTGAACGTTCAAATTTGTTATGAGAAAAGGAGGAAGGGAAGGTAAAGAATGAAAAAAGTTGTATCGTTTTTAGAATTTCTTATTGTATTTTTACATGAAACGAATGTTTGCCAGGGGAATCGTTGACATAAAGATATATTTCATTTGAACTACAACTTCCATCGATGAAATCAGGTCTAATTTTGTTTTAGCATTAAATTTTACCAGGGAATCTTTTCTCTTCGATCTGGGTGTCCCATTTTTCGATCCACGAACTGGGACAGATAGTTGTGAACACCTTTTTGAAGTACTGACAAGCCGGGTAATTCTCGCTGTGCTTCTTCGAGCATCGGTGGAAATCTAAATAACTGGTGTAGCAGTACCTGTCACAAATGACTCTTTCAGTTAAACGGTACAGCGACAAGCATCAGAGTTATTACTATCACAATTATCGTCTTGTTAACAATCTAAAATCCTACAGGTCACATACGAAAATAAATAGAGTTACACCAAGTCCCAGAGTATACTGAGGATTATCTCAGGTTTTACAAATTCTTACTTAAACAATGGCACACTTGACAATTGATAATAAATAAAAATAAATAAAATACAAGTTACAAAATAGTCAAGGAAATGTAGTCAGATAGTCATGTTTCTTTTACATAATAGTATTATAAGTTTCTGAATTTAGAAGACTCAAAAGATGATTTAGGAGATAAAAGCGGGTCTTCTAGTTTCGACGGATTTCCTGCAAATGGGACATGATTTGGTACGCATGGAAGCGGAGCAGTTTCGGCAGATGCAGACGTGACCGCAAGGAAGCAAAATGATTTCGCGCTCATTCGTGAGACAAACAACGCATAGTAGTTCTTCACGCTGCACCGATCTAGTCGGAGTTTCTGTGCAACGAGATGTCGAGGGCCCGTGTCGCTGTGGTGGTTTTTCTTCTTCTTTCACTTGCGAACAAGCGTACCACGCCGCAGCGCCGCCAATCAAGGTCCCGATCAAACCGGCCGCCACATATCCTGGCCATCTACTGGAGAATTAACCTTTTGTATTGAATCATCCTAAACTTGAACAATCACATACAAAACAATGTCATCACAATGATAACTCTCAAAAACAATAACAATGTCCTAGCATACTCTGAGCACTTGTGATTAATGACAAATTGCGAATGATTTTGTCCTAACAATTTACAACAATGTTAAAACCTGAAAATCAAAATCTTTTCCCTGCTATGAGATGTTACTTCAGACATGATACGATGTGATATCGTTGCAACACAGTTGCAGAACGAAAATTTAACTTAACACTAGCAGTCTTTGCATTTACTAACAAATATGACGACTGTACAAGTGCAAAAATATTTATTAACTCAAAATAATTCTCATCGTTCAGTTCATGAAGTTTATGAAGAATTTGAAAATTCATTATTCAAGTGTAATTAGTCGACATATTGATTGTAGTAGCCGTTCGACTGGTAGTGTTAATTTTGTTCAACAGTTCAAAATTGTTTACCTAGTTTGATTCTGGTTAGGGAACCGTGGATCCGGAGGGATAACATATTCATCAAGTTTGGCATTGATTTCCGGTGTGTCATACTTGGATGGTCTTAATGGAGGCGGGTCAGGAACTCCGAACACCATTTTGAAGTGACTAAGATTTTGTTTGTATCTAAAAAAAAGAACCAAATCGATTGTAAAGACGATTGTGCTAAAAAAAGAAAAAAGAAAAACAGTCGCTCCAAATCTGTAAGAACCTTGTAGGTATGCAGAGTAAATGACGGGTCATCTCGTGTCATCACTTAGATTTATTTAATGAAAAAACATTAATCTTACACCGACGACTAACTTTAATACAAACTATCTATACCTGAACAATCAGAGATACTCGATTGGAAATAAAAAATATTCCGTATTTTAATATATATATTCATCATCTACAAGCGTTCGAGGTTCCGATGAAACAAAGAAGTTTCCAAAATGTAGGATAAAAATAAACAACATGTCTGTCTGCGGGCTCTCGTTCGAAAGTCTCTTCGGGTGTCACTTATCACTCGACACGAATAGCTTGACAAGCAATGAAAACGTTCAGTTACTTTGTTTATCCAAAAATCGGACGCAAAAAGAAGGTCATCATATCATCACACAGATTCAAGATACGAAATTCGTTCGAACAAGGTTCCAATTGCTCTTCTGTCCTCAGACAAAAATAACATCTCCGTACTATATTATTAATACAATATAAAAAATACGATCGTAAAAAAAAGAAATAAATTAACAGGAAAGGATGAGAGAACGGAGCTCCAACTGCGACGACAGGTGGCGCTTCATTTGACCAGAGGTCGCGTGTTGTCTTCCTCCTGGCAGCAGACCTCGCGGTACTTTTTGACCTCGGCCATGTAGAGCGACCAGGCATCCTTCGGCTGTTCCGGAGTTTGTTCAACTTTTGGCTTCGCGACCATGCCGGTCTTAAGTATCCGTCCGCCGCGTCGTTTGCCGACCATCAGGGGAGGTGGCGCCACGGGTTTCTCTTCTAGAACCGAGCTCGTCGGCTGCTGCTGCTGAGCTTGACTCTGCATCTGCTCCTGCATCTTTTTGAACATCTCCATGAAGCTGCCGTCGTTCTTGAACGCGTTCGACTGCACGGGTGCAGGTGGCGCTGCGTCCGCGCCCTCCTCGGCCCGCGGGTCCTCGTAGGAGGGCGCCCTCTGGTGGCGCCTCCCGGAATCACGCTGGCGCGGACGGTCCCGGCTTCTGTTTCGGCTGCGACTGCGGCGACTCCTGTCGCGCGACCTGGAGCGCGACTTGTCTCTGCGCGAGTGTCTGCTGGACCTCGAGGACCTGTCCCGGTCGTTGGAGCGCGACCGCCGCGACGACCTTGGCGACCGCGAGTCGCTGCGCCGACGACTGCTGCGCCGCGGCGAACTGTTTCTGCTCCTGCGGTAATCCGGCGACGGCGATCTCCTCGATGATTTGCTTTTATGTGAATCGTGACTGGCGCTGTAGCGCGGCGGAGTCGGTGGAGACGGCGGCGAATCCATGCCCCTTGCTCACCAGAGCTCTGCGCAACCTACAAGGATAGAAACTGCCTTCTATGAGTAACCGGCTTAACTTGGTCGCTTGTTGCCATTAATGTTCACTTTTATTGTTCTGTCTTTATTTTTTGTTTATTTTAATTTTCTTTTCTTTTTTTTTTGTTTGTTTTTTCGCTTTCATTGTTTTTTCAATTTTGGACGGTTTCAGAATTTTGTCGAGGAGAGACTTTTCGAACGAGAGAAGATTTTTGTTTTTTCATCTTTTTGTTTGTCTGTTTTTTTTTTTTAGTTTTTTCTTCTTTTTTTTCAGGATGCTTTTTTGATTGATGATTTTTGATTGCATCCTTTGAAATGTTGAGATGGACATCAGGTTTCTGCTGTGCAAAATATCTAACAAATTGGTTGACTATACGCAATACTTTTCTAAATGTTTGTTTGTTTTGTTTTTGAAAGATTCAAATTACGGGAAACATAACTAACAAAAACAGTTTTATTCATTTTATTTCTTTGGCATGTTAGGATTTTTTTCATTTTTTGTGAAGTTTGTATGAATAATGAGCTTTAGACATGCTACAATAAAAGTGGTTGTTTCATTGCTGATAACGATTCTTTGTCAATCTATTGTAAACTTTAAAGAACTTAAAACCATGAAAAAAAGTAAATAAAAATTGTTTTTGTTATTGACAAAAACGAATTTGAACTGTTGTTTCGCACTTGGCCTTTTTTTCTTACATTAATTTTGCATGTTTTATAAATAAACAATATGACAAAACCGAACAAAATTGGTTTTGTACAATATACACATCGCGCGTTATTTATTCAGGTATAGATAAACTTTGTTATATAAATAAAATTTTTCCACTGTTCTTCATTTACTCTGCATAAACAAGTTCTCACAATTTTATTCAATCCAATTTTATTCTTTGAATAAAATTCGACTTCTGTGACCGTGGAAGTGTAACTTTTATTTGTTTTCCAGACAAAATTTTTGTGTTGATTTGACGTCGAACGATATACACAAAGGCAACGGCTTATTTTTCACACACACAACCAAACGCATGTTTTCATTCCCACGTTCGGATGAGCTATACTGCGGAATCAAAAAAAAATGCAGTCACGACCGACCAGGAAAATTTTACCTCGAAAATTATTAGATATGTTTTAATTACATCATATCCTTAGGTATAACCAGGTTGATTGGAATTAAATTGGCTAATTGACGAGACCGAAAATGAGACTCGCCAAAGTGCAAAGGAAATGCAAGAGGGTTTCGAATCACAAGTTACTCGTCCGAATGTACCGAGGATTGGTTGGAATTCTTACCGAGCAATTTACAGCGAACAAATTTGTCAATCCAACACAAAATTTTGCGCAAAATCAAGCACGGACAACGAGGCTGTTAATCGTGATTATCTTGCAGCACGTTGGCCGATAGATTTTACCTAAAGTTACACTTATTAACGCTATGCTTAATACCTTGAAAAGCCTTCTTCGATGTCGAAAACAATATGGCGACTGATCGTCAATCGAACAGGCTGAACTGTTACGTCACTTTCGCGTCTTCTGGACTGTTAAGCCCCGTTCACAACCCTTACGTCTAGGGGTAAACTTTAAAAGTCACCAAGATGGAGAATTTTTGAAAAAGCGCGCCAAATTGATTTAGAAAAAGAATTTAGAACAAATTCATTTTCAATTTATTTCAGAGAAATAATTTTGAGATAATAAATTAATAAATAATAATAATTCTCATTATTTGAGAGAAATATAAAAATCAAAAGAAATAAAAAATTGTCAACAAATTTTGTTGGAATATTGCGCACCAAATTTATATTAATTATTATATGAAAAAAGATACTTTTCAACTTCATGAAGCATTGTTAAATTTCGTAGTCGAAATTTAAGAAAACAATTTTTAATTCATAATAAAAACGTATATAAAAAGTGTATTTGTTATTCATTTTTATTGATTATTAATTCATTTTTTTTAGAAGAACAAGGATGATTTATTAGAGGTCATCGCTGCTTCTTTGTGTTTCCAGCAGATGGTGTTACACGGTCGGAAGGAAAAATATCTCCTCCAGTAGCGCTGGTCATCATCGTTCTATTACACTTTATCTAAGTTCATCAATGCTCATTCAAGGACGTCATTCAGCGTGATTGTTAAAAGACAAGGCATACTTGACCTTAGATCTTCAGACCAGTCCAATAGTCGGTTCGTCGAGGGCTCGCACTTTTGTCTCATTTTGTCTTTCGCGTGATTCCAACGAGTAATCAACTGAAATGGTGAGACTCCGAGCAGTCTATTATTATCATTTAATCGGCCAATTTTCGGCACAACCTGTTTCACCGACCATTTGATAACCATATCATTATTACGTTTAATCAAATTTCAACACAAAATTCCTCCTTTCAATTTTCCAAATTTTCTCTCTCATTACAATTTTTGTACATTTTCAATTTCGTTTCTACAGTTGCTAATAAATCATTGTTGCAAAAACTTAATTACCAAAACGTCGACGTTGTCTATTGTAGAATTCTATTGTTATGATTGTTAGCGACTTTAGAATCGCAATTATTCAAACTATTTAGTCTGCAATTTGGAGCACGATTGAAAGTGCTCGGAAATTTTCGGAGTACAAAATTCATTGCTTCGAAAAATTTCGGGTCACATATCTCAGTGTTTGGTTTTTATTGTTAATGATTTTTATTTTGTTAATGATTTTTCAGTATTTTGTATCAATATTTTCACCCGTTCAATTATGATGATTATATTCTATCTACTCAGTTGCTTTGCTTTTATCTCATTTTCTTGTTCGAAGCATTGATTTCTAGACTATTTACAGACTGTCTAATCAACATTATTGACTTGAGTTACAGTTTTGAAACTGAGTTACGTAACGTCATAATCAACAAGATCTTGAATTTTTCATTTCATTTTTTTTCCAACTTGTTTGCATTCGAAGAAAGTTCTGAATTAAAAAACTTTCTAAAACAATAATTCCAAAGTTTTAAGAGTCCAAAAGCAACTGACTCGAAGTTAATGAGTAGAAAATACGGTCAATTTTCAATTAAATTTGTTGCAATTTGTTTACATGATTTCATAATTGATACTTTTTAAATGAACTCAAACGAGGAATTATAATAGACAATTATTATTTAAATTAATTACAATTTGTTAACACGATTTCATATTCAATACTTGATTAAGATGAGACATGATGCAATTTCGCAAAACGTAGTCAGATGTTTGTGTAATGTTGAATATTAATTCAATTAACACGAACGCGTCTGTGGGTCATTTTTGAAACAAAAATTGACCATCTCTGAGCTGAGATATTTAATTTAAAATTTGGACAAAATTATATACACAGATATACATAGCATGCATTTTTACAAAAATTTTAAAATAAATATATCGAATTTGATTTTGTGAAATTTTTCATACTATGTTTAAATTGTTTATGACAGTAAAAAATACACATGGTTCAATTTCAAACAAATTCTCACTTTCCATAAAAAACAATTTGAACCTGTAAATTCGCAAAAAAATAATTATAAAAGAAAGTATCAGGCAATTTATTAGACGGACATTAACAACATATCATAGAATTATTTATAAAATGAAATTTATGATAATTTCATAATTTATTATCATTATTATGATTAATTATCATTTGAAAAACGTTATTTTTAATGTACCGACAGTCCCACCTAAATATCTTAATAATATTATTCGATAATTGTTTGATATGGATGCACATTCATTTTTCAGATATGTTTTCATGTTTTTCATGTTTTACGTAATTGCAGGCTGAGCCGATCAATGTGGTTGTAACCGGAGCAGCAGGGCAGATTGCTTACTCCCTGCTGTATCAATTGGCGGCTGGTTCCGTGTTCGGACCCAACCAACCCATCAATCTACGCCTCTTGGATATCGCTCCTATGATGGGAGTTTTACAAGGAGTAGTTTACGAATTGGAAGACTTGGCTCTCCCACTTCTGAGAGGTACAATTTAACAACAAACAACAAAATTACGAATCATAAAAATGGGCACTCAAACTGAAATGTTGTTTATTCTTCAGACGTCCTCCCAACTGACGACCCAGCCAAAGCTTTCAAGGACGCAGCTGCTGCTTTTCTGGTCGGTGCCATGCCCCGCAAACAAGGCATGGAACGCAAAGACCTTTTGTCTGCGAATGTGAAAATTTTCAAAGTCCAAGGAGAGGCACTTGACAAGTACGCTAAAAAGGATGTCAAGATTCTGGTTGTTGGAAATCCTGCAAACACCAATGCTCTCATCTGCTCTCATTACGCTCCATCAATTCCCAAGGAAAATTTCACTGCTATGACTAGGCTCGATCATAACAGGGCAACTGCTGCTCTGGCCATTCGAGCTGGTGTTCCTGTAAGTCGAAATCAAATCAAATTGAAATCATTTTTTGCAACATCTGAACACCAAACAAGCAATTCATATTTTCATCTTGAAATCTATACTTGAATCACTTTAAAATGAAGACTTTTAAAAAAAAGTCGTTTCTAATTTATCAAACTTCTTAAACAAAAAAATGACATTTGTTAGATATAAATTTGACAATTTTCTGAGTTTAAAATTAAACCTTTTTTTTGGAACTTTCGAAAAAGTTCAGTTTTCAGTTTTTTATTTTTATAAAGAATGAAATTTTGGATGAATTTAAATATCGGTGTTTTTTACAGGTAGACAAAATTCGTCGGGTGATTATCTGGGGTAACCACAGCTCTACCCAATACCCTGACACTGCTCACGCAGTAATTGATTCTCCAACCGGAACCAAACCAGTTTCAGCTGTAATCAACGACGACAGCTGGTTGAACGAGAAATTCGTCGAGACGATTCAGAAACGTGGCGCAGCGGTTATAGCTGCCAGGAAAATGTCCTCGGCCATGTCAGCAGCCAAGGCTGCCGGTGACCATATGCGTGACTGGTGGCACGGAACTGCTCCAGACCAGTGGGTCAGCATGGGCGTCCTCTCCGACGGCAGTTATGGCATTCCCAAGGATATTGTTTTCTCCTTCCCAGTCACTATTCAAAATGGAAAATACCACATTGTGCAGGTACAAGGATCTTGCTGAGAAACATTTTTTACAAATGAACGAATTACAATTTTAAGATTCAAATACAATGGTAAATAAATTTGAATTAATTTTACAGGGTTTAAGCATCAGTGATTTTGCTCGTTCCAAATTGAACATCACTGCCAAGGAGCTGGAGGAGGAGCGCGCCGAAGCAAATGAAGTGCTCAAACAGTGACTAGCACAAGGCGCGCAATCGTCGATCAGCAAGCTCCGTCTTGATTCCCGGTTGTAATCGAAACAATCAAAAAGAAAAACCCAAAGCCAAAAACTAAGCGTATACTGTTGTTTCGTTGTGTAATAGCATTTATTACCTGTTATAAAAAAAAGAAACAATGTACCCAGTTCCAGCTACTCCACCCCAGTAACTAGTAGAAATCAATGTCTAAAGTTCTATTTTTATAACATTATACACAATGAGTTTTTAAATGTTTAAGAAACCGATGATTTAAAAACAACCCTTTACAGATGGTGTATTTGTCCTTAAAAAAAAGAATCAAAAGACAAAAAAAATGAATGTAATACAATTTTTGTAATCAGCAAAGATATTATATATTTTGAACTGGTTAATTTGTATTTTTTAACCATTTATCTGAAGACCATGTTTGGTTGAACAAAGTTTTTGATTCCCTCGCACTTTAGATGGTTGTTAATATTTTCTAGTTACCAATAGCGAGTTAGATGTAATGAACAAGAAAAGAGTAACGAGTTGTAAATGACGATGCGTGCCGAAAGTGTAGAGAAACAAAGTGTTACGGTGAAATGGAAAGTTTTGTAGGTGTTTAATTGTACAAGACATTTTGTGTGGCATATCCTAATATAGTTGAGTGTGTGACACTGACAATAATTGAACAAGGGTAAATAAACGAATAAAGTATACTTTGCGTAACGTATTCTCCATTTATTTTATCTCCCACTTAATAGTAATTAAATGTATAATACAGTAATAGTAACTATTTCAATTTTATTTCGACATTGGTACTCTCACAATCGATCATATTTATATTATACAGAAACGGCGCGTAACAGGCGCCGAATAATCTTTCGTCGGTCATACGATTGATCGGTCGCAGCCTGTTACCCGCCGGTTCCAAATCGCCTTACGTAAACCACGCATTTATTTATACAAATTCATTGAAAACCGCATTTTATCATCTCTAGAATCTTTCAATTTCTTACCATCTCTCTGAACAACATTTTGTCTACCCGAATTGCGCGGTAATGTTTCAGTTTTTTTTTACCCATTTTGTTTTATTTTATTAAAACGTTCTTCCCTTCAGGAACGCTCGCTGACAATAGTCAAAATCATCATCTCATCCCCCACGATGAGATCATAAATAAAATTTTACATGAATATTTATATTTCTATATAGGTTTGTCTCACGGTTCATCGCTAAAAAAAGGGGGGGTTACGATTCGTTTGTGGTCATCCGTCGACAAAAAACGGAATCCAAGTTCGGATGAGCACGTAATCAAAATATAACATTGTTTTTGTTTTTTTGTTTTTCTTTGTTAATTGTCTACGTTGAATGGACATTTCCTAAGCTGGTTTGGACGATTTTATCTTGATTCATTCATTTGTTATCTTGTATCTCATAATCGATCATCTCATTTGAAAGCGAAATTAAAGTTGATTAGAAAAATGGATGTCTCGTTGTTTGTAGCCAAGACAGTTCTTGGCACAGTTTCTCACACGCGTGTCTTGAACTTGAGTTTTTTTTATTCATACAGTATATAATAATGGTTTACCTCTTTTTATCTTTTTTTTTGTTTTATTTTGTTCACCTAAAGCGACAAGCAAAATGATATTTAGGCTGTTCTAAGGTTTTCTGTTAGGTTGGCTGCACAGTCAACGGAGTTTGCAATCTCACAAGCCCCGTTGCACTAGACGCGATAGCACAGGCTCTGAAATGAGTGATTTGAGCTCAATTGAGATGGAAACCGCGCTCGCGAGTGGCCGCGAGCAGCCGCTCTTTCAGAATCTCTTCGGTTGGGTACTCGGGCAACTTGAGATAATGCACGCAAGTGTTGACGGACGGATAGCCGCCCGAGCCTGCGTCGACTTTGCGCACCACAGTCAGACGCGGATGCAAATTGCACAGGCCGCCTGGTGGCAACGCTGAGCATCCCGTTGCGAATTGTAGGAAGGCTTTACGCTCGGGGCCAGTCAATGATAACAAGACGTTTACGAACCTCTGGAAACCAGGACTGAAACAAAAGCACCAATTTAATATTCATTCTTCTCTTTTTTAATTTCAAATTGAACATTTGAAATGTGTTTTCATTCAAGAAGGAAAATATAATCGAACTGAATCAATCTTGTTTGCAAGACTGAATTAAATTGATTTAAGATTATACCTTTCTCTGGTATATCCAAGCTTGGGCTCTGTGTAATTGAGCAAATCTTCTTTCGTCCATTGCGGGTCCTGTTCTCCGCACAGCATGGCCCTGACCTCCTCAGGACTGAACGCGTACAGCTTCTCGATGGGGAACACTTTTGAAAATCCTGCACGGAAAGCCTCGAGTTGTCTGGCAACTCCCCGTTCCAAGCAGTAACTGGTTGTTAAATCGGTGTACTCGCGGGCGTTTTCCAGAGTTACTGGAATGTCCGCGCCGTTCTTGGAAAGCTCAGCGTACTCGTACTCGTATACTTTCGAACTCGGGGAATAGGTCATTGTGAGTGCAAGATCTTCAATGTCAACAGACGTTCCTGATATCTTCACGTAACGGTGCGACTCTAGGTCATCATCCAATCCCTCTGATAATGCTCTGTAAAGAAAAATGATCCATTTTTCTTCATTAAAATTTTCCCAAGTTATTTTCTAAACTTTTCTTATTATCATTGTTGGAAACATCATTTTGCTGATGTCGGTTTTCACACATGTTTCAAATCTACTTTCTAATTTGTAATAATCATCTGTTTCCTTTGGTATCAAACGAAAAAACAAACTGGTATATGGAATATAATTATCGTACCTTTCTCTCTTGGATGTCAGTTCCATGATCTGTTTCAAGAACTCGCCTCTAACTGGATCGACCACAGCTAGATCGTTGATGTCGAGGATACCGTCGTACCAGGGCGTGGGCTCGAGCACTGAACATGAAGTGTTATCCTGCTCACTTTCTTCGGACATGAAACTGCTGACCATGCTCGAAGACATACTGTCTTGTGTCACACCTGTGAGTCCTATTTTCTCGTTGACGTTGTTCGTGATGTCCCCGCGGCACATAAGTTTCAGGAATGGTCGTGATAAAGGCAAATCAACCAAACGATTATCTTGCAGTACCTGTAAAAAGTCAACCAATACGAAATAAATTCAATTCTGTTCTGTTTTTGATAATAAACATTATTTTTGAAGCAAACTAAATAAATTTTATTTAAATACTAAGATAATGATTTCTACCTTAGCTAAAAAGACGCCAAGGAACCAGAAGTAGCGTACAGCTCGATCGCAAGCCAGGCTGTCTTGAGGCAGAGGGGCAGGGAAAAGCCCGCAGGGTCGAGTAACGTAATATCCAGGCGGACGAGTTTGTTCTTTGGATGATGTCGTGGTAGTGGTCTGACTTTCAAGCGTGACATCCTCGTCGTCGCACAGCCACAGGCCGAGATCTTTGCGCTGCAACTCGGCGGCGACGAGAGCGAAGAATTCAAGGGTTGGTCCAAGTCCGGTACCTTCCTCGCTGACGAAGGCAACTTCTAAAATGCTCTTGCGATTTGCGTGGATCTTCATGACCTGCTCGGCCCAGTCCAGCAGTCTGTCCCCTCGAGGCACGCTCACACGCTCGTGTTTGAGTCGACCCACGCGGAACTCGTGGCTGTCATCTCGTCGTGGACTCAAACCAGGCGCCCTTTGCCTTTCTAGAATCGCATCACGTTGGGTTTGCAACCAGACGATCGATCGGGACGCACCGAACGCTGTGCAACTGAAATACAGTCTTCGGGTCTCAAACGGCAGCAAAAATGGACAACTGCGTGCCAGCTCCTCGCACCATGTTGGCAGCGCTCCTGCTGCTAAAGCTAATGGGTCTTGAATTTGTTGTATCTGAAAGAAACAATTGTTGTTTCATCAACTTTGTTCTTATCTTTTAACTAAGATGATTTTTGTAATAGAAATTTCAAACTTACCACTTTGTTTGTAATCTTCTTTGACGTAAAGTCATCTGGGTGTACCCACGTCTCATCTTCGAAAGCACTTTCAATGATTTTCTTATCATCGCGAGTTGTGGAAACAACGTAAACGTGTCTCAGAAGTTGCAGCACATCCTCTACGGTGCAAGCACTAGTATTTTGCACATGATTACGTGAGTAGAGTGTGACAACCGGTGTTGCACGGCCCGAAGATTCGTCGTCTTTAGTCTCTTTATAAATTATCCTGTAAAACAATTGAATTTTTTTATCGTGTAATGACTTTCAAAACTATGGACAATAGAACCTCAAGACTGTAATTTGCATTGTTTACAAAGTTCAACTTACGTATAAGTTGGTTCCCATATTCTACGCAATTTTTCTTGTCTGCTACCTAATTCAGTTAATTGCATCAGTTCTTGAACAGACTGGAAAATGCTGGCTTGTGGATCCACCAGAGGTAATTCAACGTCCGGGATGCCAGGCAGGCTTGGTCCTTTGAGTGAAAGAGAGAGCTTTGGCATTGGCGCGGTGCCTACACGAATACTTGACTGCATTTCGCTTCCAGGAGGAGGAACTTCCAGATCTGTTATCTGTAAATAAAATGTAACAAGGATGTTTATAATACCAAAATTAGTAATAACAAAAGAGAAATGTAATATTCTGTGGATCTTTGAAATTATTATCAACAACGTACTTGATTAATATTAGTTCTTCCAGGACGAGGATCAAAAGCAGGAATAAGAGCTGAGAACTGTCGTTTCAGCACAAACTCGTCGTCCCAAGCTCGTCGCTTCGTACTTTGTGGCGCTTCCTCTTCCATGAATGCTGCCAATAAATTACGACTAACCATCACTTCCTCATACTCTCCTTCACCTCCGTCTCCTTCCTCCTCGTTTTCTTCGTCATCCTCCTGTAATTAAAACATTATCAACCAATGATCAATCTTCTTTTCTCATCAATTTTTATTTTCCAACTAAATACAACTGTTAAATAGTTTGTTCCAATTAAAACAGTTTTTAATTTTACCTCTTGGTCATTAACATCATTATCATCAACTTCCTCAGCAAGGACTCCATCCTCGTCATCCTCCAATTCGTTCAAAAGAGTTGGCACACCAGCTGTTCTACCGCCGCTTACACTAGAACTAGCAACGCCACCGCAAGACTCCAGGAAATCTTCAAGACTGACCTGTAGCCACAACTTCTCATTGAATTAGAAGATATTCATTTCCTTATCCAAGTTTTCAAAATGATTGCACAAAAGTTAACCGGTTACGACAAGACAAACAAACAAAACTTCTGTCTTGTCTCAACTTCTTCAAATATTGTATTAAAAACGCTCACCTGTTCACTGTCGCTGCTTGTGCTGGTCAAAGACATGGTAAGTGCTTGACCCAATCCTGGACCTGTGGTTGTAGTGACGCCACTTCCGGCAACCTGGCCGCTACTTGTTAAACTAGGATAACTTTGGGCGGTGCTAAGTAAACCACCCGGAAAGTTCGAACTCAGAGCTAATCTAACGAGACTTGAAACAGAACTTGGGCCGCGTGCATTCGAGCCTGGATTGGTGTTTGGTGCTATGTGCTGGCTCACTGCTGGACCTAAAAATGTTCGGATCATTTATTAATTCTCAATTACAACATACAAAAGAAATTCAAATTATAATGGTGAGTAATTCTGCAAAATGTACCTAATGTTCTTCGTCTGGCCATTGCTGTGAATGTTTCCAAGAGTCCACTAGTGGCGGTTGGTTCCAAGGTGCTGTTGGTATCAGTGCAAGCAAGATTCGGCACAGACACAGACATTGGATTGGTAACAACAACGGGACAAGCGCCTGTTGTGTTTTGCGATGACGAACTAGCTTCCTTATCACGAGGGCACTCTTTGGAACCTGAAAACCAAACGTCAGTTACAATCAATTTGTTCAATTTTATAAAGTAAGACTAGAAAGTAAGATTGACTATAAAGAAAAGGTCACGTACTGTCAGTCAAACCTTGATGTCGGCCAGTGGATCTTATTCTCATAGGATTCTCCTCGCTCTCCGATGAGACACTGATCCGAACTGGCATCAAACTCAGCAGGTCACCGCTCAAGAAACTGTTGGTGTTATTGCGAAGCCTGTCGGCACCTTCTCGCACGCGATCAAATACCTCTGTTGCTTCCAAGCACAACAAACCACTTCCGGGCTGCGAACACAACAATTAGTCAATTAAAATGATTTATTAGAGATAGAACATAAGGAATGTATCGAATATGGTCATTGTCGCTAAACAGGCATGATTGGTACCTTATTCGCTCTACCAGTACTAAACAGTGGTTTAGAACTTGTTGATGTTCGATTACTATTGATGTTTGTCGTACATTCGGTATTCAACGCAAGTGTTTCCACGATTGTGGCTAAGTCACTGGTGACTGTTGCTTCCGGACGTGGATGCAGCACGACTGACAATTCTCCTGTGGAATTAGCACCACCTTCGCTTGTCACTGCAACCACAGCCTCGGCGCGAGCCACTGACAATACGCTTTCCGCTATTGACTCTGCCGCATGCTGCAAGTCAAATGAATTTTTTTCTAATTTCATTTGGTTGCTGCGTTGCAGTCGATTTTTATTTTCATTATGTTTACAACAAATTTATACATCAAAATTAATACGAAAAAGGTTCTCAATATGAAGGGGTTTTTTGTTTTCAATGAATGAATGGTGAAAAGTTTAGTTGAAAAGGCCACTCACTTTAGCTGCCAGGTTATCGGCACTAGCTGCTTGATCAGTCGAAGCGACAGAGCCTCGAACACCTGTGTCAGTGCAATCGGGTAGACTCGGGGTGCTGCTTGATTTTCGGCCGGTTAGCACGCCAGAACCTCTGGTCTTAATGGAACTATCCGTCTCAAGGCTAGTGCCAACTAGTCGCAGATCATATTTACCCTCGGCTCCCATTCTGTAAGAATTCGAGCCACCGTGGTCCCATGTAACGTCGATCCAGCCGTTGTGTAATTCGCCAGTCACTGTTCCTTCACCTAAAACAACATTCGATTCAATTACAATTTACATTTACTTTATCTATTGAAAATACTTTTTCATACAAAGTTTTACAACTGTTTTAAAATTATGTAACAACCTGGTGGAACACCATCCTGTTCACGCCACTTCCAGTCTAAGCCTCGAGCCACGCGAGCTCCAGCAACCAAGTGTTTCAGAACCTGTGTTTTGATCAGTCTTCTTTGTTTGCGAACGCCAGCCTCGGCCTCTCTGGCAGCGCGACCCAAATCCTCGCACACTCCAGTCACTTCGCCGTAAACTTCAAACCCTGAAACGGACAAGTAGTGAGTCTGTCCGGACGCATTCTTTCCAGTTTGTTGCAATCGTAAGTGTCTCCATCCTTGAGATTCGTCGCTCGGAGGTTCCAGAGTCCAGGTTGCCGTACTGCCCGGGTCGTTCAGAGAGGAATCGTCCACATGTGTATACAATGTTGTCCAATTGACACCGTCTTTAGATACCTAATAATTTTTCAATCAAAATATTAGTAGAGAAATTAAACAAGAAATTTTAATTTTTCCGAAAGAAAATAAAAGATAACAAATTTACTTGGAACATCCAATTTCTTAAAGCACTTCGCCCGTAACCCCTGGCATGTCTAAGAGTATAGGCACTTGGTATGAGCCATAAGCCTAAGTCTATGGAAAACCAAGCTCGCTTATCATCGTTGGTGTGACAGTTAAGTGCAGACGGATCGCGACTGAGAATGTCTTCTAAACGTCCATAGGGTAAATTTCGTCCGTCGCTTGATGTAACGACTACTAATCCACACTGTCCAGGATTCACCCACTCGGCACAAGTTCTACGAAACAAAATGTTCAATAATTCCGTTCATTGATATTCCCCCCTCAGATCATAAATTTGGTTGATGTACGAACTTTGAGTTGGTTCCAATCCAGTAAAGCACGCCGTTCTCGTCGAAATCATGTTGATATCTAAAATTAATCCTAGCTCCTTCTTTTAACTTTTTAACAAATGTGAATGTTGATCGATCGTGATCGTGCCACTGTTTGGCAACCATTTTCAGTAAGTGGTTCTCCAACTGCTGAATCGTGCTGAGAGGTTCCATCTTCAGACTTCGACCTGTTCGGTCGATCAGTGAACTTTCACCCGGTGCCTTTTCCAATCTGAACCTCAATCTTCTAGTGAGAATCTGGAGACAAATAAAAATCATTACATGGAAACAATTCAGAATTCTTCTTTTCAACATTAAACAAAAAATTTCGAGTTCAAAGTTTACCTGTAATCCGTAACCTGACCCAGGCATATCGTACAAATAAACGGGTAACTTTTCAATCGACTCCAAAACGGATATGAGTTTGTTAACAAGTATCTTGGCCGAGTTCTGTTCCTCGGACGATTTGGTTTTTTGGAAGCAGCTTTTGAAGAGCGCGACTCTCTGGAGCCTGAGTTTGTTGGCCCTGAGAGAGGGCGGCTGCGAACTGGACGGAGCTGCCAGTAGCGAGAGTAGTGCCTGGACGAGGCCGCTTGAGTGTAACTCATATGCAGACACTCGGCCTTCCTCGTGCAAAAGTACTTTGAGCTCTTCGAGAGCACTCTCAAGCACATTGCGCCAATCCTTGTTCCCGGACTGTTGCTTGTGACACGCCTTCTCGATCTGATTCACGATGCCGCTCAACTGCGCCACCACACCGCGTGGCTGAGATTGCGCGGCTTTGAAATAACGCTCGTAAATCTCCTGCGCTTGCATCTTAACTTTCTGTTTGATCGCTTCGATCTTTGATCGCAGTCTCTTGCCTCGTTTTCCTACCCAGCCAGCTGCAAATTCTGGACCTAAACAATCAACAAATTACAAATTGTACAAATGAAAAGAGAGAGAAAGAAAAAAAAGAAAGTTGACAAACAGATTGAAACATTTAAAAAAGATAAATTACCCAGACTGGTTTCAGCAGTGAAAGAATGTTTGGTTCCACGATTGGATTCGAAAATGAAGCCAGGTAAGTCTTCCCTGAGAATAGTGGCCTGCTGTTGGCCGTCACTGTTGTGTATACAAAGTTCGCTTTCCTTGCGACTGGACAGGGCCCAGTTGCCGACGACAAGTCGCGTAGAACCAGGTCTAGAAAGAATCGGTTGGCTGGGTGTGTTTGCCTTGACTTGACTGCGTGCCCTCTGCAGCTTCTCCAGGAACTCTCCTCTATTTTCTGCAACAAGAAGGATCAATCGGGGTGTCACTAAAACGAGGCTCGACCGTTAAATCAGGAGAGTTGTAAATTCAGATCAAATGATTTTGGAGGAGAAATTTTAAGATACGAGAAATGACAAAAAGGTACATCCAATGAGAGCGAAAGAGAGCTCCTAATCTAACATCGGGGTGCCCCATTCTTGACTTTGAAATCGTGACGATCGTTTGGCGTATGTTGTAAAAACTTTTTTTTAATTTGTGCAGGCAATGAAAAATCGTCTTTCTCGGATGATAGTTACGGTGAGATACAGTGATGCAATACCTACCTTCGGTAGAAAGCGACTCTGTGTTTCTCCCTTTTCCTGCAGGCAGTTAGTAAAACAAGTTATTCTTTTAAACTTCACGACCTTATTTGTCGTTAATCACAAACTTCTCAGCTCAATTTCGTCAACTCAAACAAATTTGGCTTCTTTTCATTTGTTCAATTTTGCTTTCTTCCTTCTGCTCTTTTTCTTTTCCTTCTCGTTTTCTTGTCTAAATGTTTTCTTTTGACTTTTAAACGAATTTCGACCAACTCATGATTCGATTTGTTACAAAAATAAATTCTGCCAAATCTGTTTAACGTATTTAACAAATTCAATCAAGAACTTTGATTAACAGCTTAACGTAATTATAAATTACTATCCGGATCTGTTTCGTGGATCTATGCGTTGTACGTCCCCGCATTTGCAAAATAATTGAATACCAATGAGATTTTGAGTCCTGATTTTGTTTTTCGATTGTACTTTTCAGAAGAAAGTGAAAATTACTTGAAAATGCGAGGGTCGGCATCGATCGAAAGTGTAAGTGACTAAAAATGTTGAGTCATACACGTTGAAAACAAGCAAGGATACATGATAAATACCCTAAACCATTTACAACTTGGAAAAAAATGAAAGTTGACAAGAGCTACGAGACATGCTTGTTCATGCGTTGTTTTCAATCATGTATCTCCACTTGAGCATGAACTTGGGTGTTTCGTATGATATTAAGTATGGTTGCTAGTGTGGATGTGTAACTTTTTAATTCAACCAAAAACATTTGTTTAATAACGTTTAATTTTAAAAGACTAAATGTTATTGGAGAAAATATGGAGAAGTTTAACGGAATTTAGCGAGTATTAAAAAATTCAGGCTGGCAAAAGGAACAACCATCAAAAGTGATTTCAAATGCACAACATTTATCGGAGCAACATGAACTTGATTTGAAAATAAAAAAACCACCTCAATTAAATGTTCGTACATTATAAAACAAGAATAATTCGATATTAGAAAATTGCAAACAAAAATGTTATCAAACAGATTATTAAAGTAAAACATTGAACGGATACGATCGTCACAAAAGGTCTTTTTAATGAAAACGGTTAAGATAATGTGAGTTAAACTTTTCCCTAGTTTCATGTGTCTGACTTGAATGCGATTAAAACTTCCGCATCGAATTACTTATTGCCAGAATGAAATTATCATGGCAAGCAAATTCAGTAACAGGAAGTTTATCGATCAATGTCATCAAAACAAAAAAACCGAAACAAAAACGTTTCGTACGTTTTGTCAGAAAGTATAACATCAATCAAAAATGGAAAGAGTACAGGGTTCGGAGTGTCAGAAGTAATTCGAACCTGTTGCAGATGTGAAACGCAATCCACACACTTAGCAACGTTCAGATTTACAAAGTTTATAACACCAAATCGAATAAGTGATCTAAGAGAAAGTGCTTCTTTACACAATAAATCTTTCTTTGTCTTCCTTATCACAAGTACTTTGTTTTTACGACAGTTACAATCTTCAAACAAATATTCATTTTTCATAATTTTTAAACCAAAAAAATATCTAATCGATGAACACTTTCCCCTATACAATTTTCGGATATTGTTTCACAACTGTAATTGGTTCAACTGTCTCAAAGTTATCGTGTCGGTTTTATTACCTGTAGTGTCAGTTCCTCCTTCAGGACTTCCACTAGAGTACATGGTTGCAAGTTTGCCATCGAGGATGAATCGGAACCAACCGTTGCTCCCATTGGAAAGTTCCAAGGCAGCCGCATCTGACCAAACATATAGACAGTCGCGCCCCCGACAGATACACCAATCTCGCCAATGATACGCCCGACCGATCGACAGTTCGTTGGCGTCCTCAACCCGGAATTCCTCGCCGGTCTGATTTGGTTCGACCTCCGGCTCGGGTGTGGTTTCTTGTGGTCCCGCAAGAGCCGCTACTTTGCAGAACACTCCGAGGCGAGCAAAGTGTTCCAGGAACTCGTCCTTCCCCTTCATCATCAAATCCTGGATCATCTGGAGCACTACTAGATGACCATCCTCGTCCTCCTGTTGAAAATTCAAAGTTCACTTAAGTCAAGGCATTCTAACTGAGACGTTACGAATTGTATTTAGCTGTTTTAAAATTGTAATTTCTGCCCAAGTGTATTAATAAAGTCTAGCATTAGCAAATTAGAAAAGCGGGAAACATAAAATTATTAATAAAATACAGTTTTGAAGTCAACGTCAAAGTTTCAATTTCGTTTAGTTTCTCGATACGAGACAAACAAAAAAAGTTTACCTACACGTTTTTCTCATCAGGTTACAAAATAGAGCAATAAAACGCTATTGAGATATCAAATTCATGTGAAAGATGTGTGTTACAGAGACATCGACAAGGTAAAAGAAATCGTTCGTTGTTCGTAGCATACTCGTGTGAGCGTGACAACCGTACATGTTGTTGCATGTACGGTACGATTACATGGAACAGGGCGTGACAATGAGAAAATGTCGTTAAAACGGCGAAACTTCGTGTCGCAATGATAATACGCTATTAGGGCGACAATGAGACTCCGCACGTGAACTCGGTGTTAAAAGTATTGTGTACTCGTGATTTGGCAGCTGATTCGCAATAAAAACATATATCGGACGTTACCGTCTTACAAACAATGTAGTACTGGGAAGACTCGCGTAACGCAATGCACGGCATTTTCGGGCCTACGAAAGACGGATCAGGGGGTGGAGGTGGTGGCGCGGATGACACCTTTATGTCATACTCCTGCGAACATTCTCATTTAATATCTTTCTTCTTTCGCTCCTTGCGATCTTCATTATCTAACGTTGAGTCTCATTTTACAACAAAAGAATCATGAGTTTTCACAGGGTCACTTTTATTTTTTTTTTTTTTTTTTTTTTTTTTTTAAAGCTACCTGATCCCA
Source organism: Trissolcus basalis (assembly GCA_025266255.1). Taxonomy (NCBI): domain Eukaryota; kingdom Metazoa; phylum Arthropoda; class Insecta; order Hymenoptera; family Scelionidae; genus Trissolcus; species Trissolcus basalis. The sequence goes on along the minus strand of JAAMPD010000407.1, from coordinate 15,664 downwards.
AAGCAAGTTGCATTTAAAAAGCATCTAAAATTACAAGTCAACAGCGTGCCGATCTTTACCTCGTTGTCTAACACGTTGGCAATCACTTCGACAAGTATGGCCCCGCAGCCGCCAGTCTTGTCGGCGCCACAGGTCTCGACGAGGAGCTCCGACTGAATGTAGTGCACCATCTTGCGGATCAAACTCAAACTCGCTTTGCGCACGCTAGGCAACATCGTCGACTGGAATGTCGCGCAGAAAACTGGTAACAGTCTTTTTAGGTAGATCGGCGCCATCTCGGGGTCGCCCTTGGGTTCGGCGAACTCCTCCATCTCGGTCTCGGGCTTCCTGCTGTCCTGGTTGGGCGGGAGCATCCATTCCCCTGGCGACTGTAGGATCGCAGCTACCTCGCGGTGCCCCTCATCAATGCGCTCGCGCGCTTTGTCCAACGGGGTTTTGCCATCCTCGTCACGGAGATCCGGGTTCGCGCCGTGCCGCAAAAGAACTTTGGCGATCGCCGGGCGACCGAAACAAGCTGCATAGTGTAAGCTGGATGACCGCTGGCCTGAAACAAGAATAAAAGTTTTCTTAAATGGTTTACGGTCTTTTTTGCATCACATTGAACGTCCCACGCAAACCAGTCGGTGACTAAGTCGATCTGATTTATTTATTCACAAATGACGCCTATGGTAAAGCGAATAAAAATTATTAACGATCCAAATGAGTCAAGTTGTACGGTTGTGAGACTGGAAAAATTCGTTTGATAAAGTTGTACATTTTTCTTTTGTATATTTTCTTATATTCATAATTTCTGTACGTTCATTTTTATTCATGCATTTGATGTATTATGATCTCTGTTTGATTTTAGTTTTTTCTATTGCATTGCACATACACAAATTGTCTGTGCCAATTTGAGTGAAATATCTTGACGACATTCTCAATGTACGATTCTTATGCTCATTCATTTTCTATTTCTTTTCCAACGATAAATTTGCTGCAATTTGTATTCTCTTCTTCTGCTATAGAATTAAAAGTGACCAATGAAACCCTCTCAATCTAACTCTTACAACATGAAATAACAAGAACTGGATAATAGACTAGGAGTGAGAAAATAGCTCTTGACAAAGGAATAAAAAATTTACGATATGAAATAATAGGTTCTCGATCAAGATTACGATCGTTGATAGTGAGAAAATAATCAAATCAATACGTGGTTCAATTTGCATCTGAGAGCCAGTAGCTAAATAGATTTACATAAATTTGCAAAAAAAATCGCAAGGGAAAGAGAGAGAGAGGAAAAAAAATGTCATGGCATATGATGAAGAATATCGTCATGAGCGTACAAAGCACGCTCAGCTTCGAAGGTGGCGATGAATTACGAGATAATCTCATTACTCTTGATGAATTCATAACGTGGGCGTCTAATGATACGTTGGCTAATTATCCGCCGATCTCTTGACTCGTTGTCAACCAACCTTTGTTAACGTCAGCGCCTCTGTCGCAAAGGAATTCGACCATCTCTTGGGTACCGAAGGCCGAGGCCCAATTGAGCAAGGTCTGGCCGACGTCGTCCATGAAATTGACCTCGATGCCGCCCGAATCGATCGCCTCGATCAGAGCGTCCGTGTCCTTGGATCGAATGCAGTCGATCAACTGACGGTGCGACTTCTCGCCCGCGCTGTCCAAACGACGCAGTCTAGGTAACATCGGCCCGGAGGAACTGCCGCCGTTGCCGCGCCCAAGCGCGGACCTGCCCTCGAACAGAAGCACCAGCAGAAGGTCGACGAGTCGCATCGTATCTAGCGCGCAACGCTCGTCACCTTTGAGGGCCTTTTCAATCGCGTCGGGCAGCTCGGATCGCAGCAGATCGTGTGTTATCGATGCAGAGCCGCGACACAACGTTGACAAAAGGCTGATTATTGTCGAAACCGAGGCGCACGATTTGGGCTCGGGCGTCGGCAAGGTCACTGACACGGTGCTAGACGGCGGCGGAATCTTGGAGTTTCCTGCGCTCGTGGTCGTAGATGCTGCAGGCCCAGCTGCATTTGAAAGTCTGAAATTAAATCAAAATAGAAAGTCAAGTCATCGTTCCAGATGTTCCAACTACTTATTACAAATGATCTGATGTTTTTTTTTGGTGTCTTTCTAACCTGTATAGTAATTCGGAAACCAAACCGTTGCAAGCCAACGGTGCAGGATCAATGCCCCGTCGGGAGAATCTATCAGCCAAGGATGCAAAACAGCGCAGAGCGCCGTCGGCGACATGGGCGTCTTCATGTCTGAGTAGTGTGGATAACGCCTCTATGCAATCAGGCAGCGCCTTCTCCTGGGGCTCAACTTTGCCGCACAGTCGTGACACCACTGCCATTGCTGAGTGCAGGGTGTCACGATGCACGCTGGCACCATTCTCACGGATGAACCCTAACGCACAGGGAAGACCACCTGCGTCGAACACCGCGCCTGCTTCTCGCGCGCATACCAGTTCCAGAACCTGAAAGAATCATCATTTTTCATTACCCTTCGTCCTTGATTTCATTTTCTATTTTGTTTTAATGGTTGGGAGATCTTTCGGTCAGTTTACCTTGATACACTGTTCTGCCAAATCTCGACTGGCTCTGGAACACAGAGCGGCGCCGGAAAGTCGGCTGCAGATGGCCTTGACTGCTCCGTCCATAGCGACCACTCGTCGGGTACATTCTGCCGAGACATCGAGATAATAGGTGATCGCTCTGGCTGTTACCTCAAGGACACTGTCTGGAGCGAGCTCGTCCAAAAATATGCGACACAAAGCTGGAAGAAACGTTCGCGGTGGACAGCTGCAAAATAACAACAAGTCACGTTAGTCAATTGTGCAAGAAATTAAAATCGTCTAGCGTTGTGAGAAACGAAAATGAATGTCAATCGAGTGCCCATCACAAGTTGATTTGCTTCGTTGGGTTTGCAAGTTGAATGCAAATCCACGAAGACAATAAAATCTAAAACGTCTGCCTCGTATTATACTCGGTGACTACAAAAAATTTGCTGACATTATGATTTCGAATTCACATGAGCGTGGATAATTATTTATGATTATTTTATGAATCATGTATGTATCTCAAAGGTAACGGTGATCTAACAAATCAAAATAAACTCTTTTTCCTTTCTATATACACGTTAGGGAGAGATTATTTTTAATTACCAGACGAAACCATTTGTTAGATTACTTCTTTTTTTTTGTTTTCGATTGAGAGACTGGATGATTTATATTTAACATTTGGGCGCGTATCGGATGAATCTTTATCTGAGAAATTGGAAAACGATTATATTGCACTCACCTTTCAAAGCATCTATCAACATTATCGGACATTAAAAGTAGCATGCAGAGCTGTTCCAGTGCTATAAGTTGCATGTCCCTCTCGTCTCCCTGGCCCATATTTAGCCATTCCAGCAAAGTTTCTGGATCGACCTCCGCCATCTTAATGTCAAAGAAAATAAATCAATTATTAAAATCACAATTTTCTCCCACTAAATTAAAAGTTACAATCAAAAATATAAACAGTAGATGTAAACAATAGATTTGTCCTACAGGATACTTTCAAGGTCATTGGAGTCATTCAAAAATAGCAAATATAAGCGAATATTTTTGATTTTACTTCGTTTAAACAATTTTCATTTCAAAAATAAAACAATGTACATAAAAAATTATTAAAAAAGATATAAACAATGAATTTGTCCTGCAGGATACGTTCAAGGTCACAAGAATCATTGTGGCCAAATTGTCGAATGCAAACAAACAAAATATAAACAATCGCTCGTCCTTGTGAAGGTCACAGATGTCATTTTGCGTTGTTTCATGGTGAAAAAGTTTATTGATAAGAAGAAAATGTATTTAATTTGGTGTTGTCTTTTTGCATTATAAATTGTGTAACATGTTTTAATTTTTGTAATTTGAAGTTTGAATAGTTAACAGAATGAAACGAGAAGCAAACTTTGTTAACTAATTTATAACAAGCGCGTACAAAGTAAACCCGAGACGCAAGTCGATTCATAAAGTTATGCGATGAGTCGTAAATTTTTTATACCAACATAAATAATCTATTATGTTCATTAATGTATTCACAATCAAGTAACACAAGAAGTAATCAATCCAGTTCGAGACTTTGAACTTTTTTGTTGTTTTTGTTGAGTTTGAGCATTTCAAATTGTTTGGACGTAATTTTGCAACTTTTCTTGTATGCTAACTCTTTTTATTTCATGTATTTACGTATTGTTATGTGTTTTTTTTATTTCGGAGGAACAAAAATAAGAGTTTGGGAGAAAAATTTGTATTCTCTAAGCTGCGTCTGTTTTGACTTTTCATATCAGTTGCGCAACAGTTTTATCTCATTACTTCCATTTCTTCTGTTGTTTACGTTTGCGGTCTCGACGGATTTCATGATTTCTAAATATAGATAAAGAAACTTGTCCACTTGCGAAGACGGAGACAACAAAATGCATAGCGCAGCACCATCGGTGCTCACATCCCTGAAGGTCATTGAAACATTGAAAACATTTCATCCGATTTGTCTTTTATTATCATCCTTTAGGCTTCACTTTTTTATTCGCGTTTCTTAGAAATGTATTGCATTTTCTCTGCCAATTAAAATTTATTGTTTTTTCACGATTTTAAATTTCCCGCCCAATTAACATTTTTTTGAAATTATATTTTTAATTATAAATTATTTATATATTTAATTAATTGATTAGTGCATTTTATTTCTCTATTGAACTTTTTGTTTGAAATTCCTAATTATTAAATGTATTCAATTTTTTTGTGTCAAAAAATAGTTATGATTTTTTACGATTTTAAATTTCCCACCCAAATAACATTTTTATTTGAAATTATTTTAACGTATATATTTTATTTATACTTAATTAATTGAGAAGTATATTTTATTTTTCTATGAAATTATTCATTTGAAATTTCTAATTATTAAATGTACTGAATTATCTGTGTCAAAAAAAATTATAACTTTTTATGATTTTAAATTTCGCACCCAAATAACATTTTTATTTGAAATTATTTTTATCTTATATATTTTATTTATACTTAATTAATCAATTGAGAAGTATAATTTAATTTCCTAATGAAATTTTTGTAGGAAATTTCCAATTATTAAAAATAATAAAAAAATTCATAGCTCTCCAATCAAAATTATTGGATGCGTTAAAAAATGCCATAAAATGAAAATTTGAATTGAAATTACGTCGATGACTCGCATGTATAAAACATGAAATGACATAATAATTTCGCACTACGCTCTACAATCACTGATCTTTCTTCCGAATAGTTTATAATGCATGAGTATTTATTTTCCTCGTCAAGATTGGGTAACTAACATGAAAAAATCGTAATAAAATTTGAAATGTAAACTGATAGTTAAGAGATCTTTTTTTCTTCGTCCGCAAATTGTTTAACATTTCGAGTTATGTCATTTTAGAAATTTTTTTCCCTAATGTTTTTTCGAAGCGTTTCCTTTTTTTCACAAATTTAAATATTTTTGTCAATGATTGTTTTTTTGATTTAATTTTTGAAAACTGAGAAATAAAAGTAATTTTGAAATTTATATTCCTTTGACATATTACAAAGACGTAAGGAGAATTACTGTCCCAAGGATAATTTGCTTATTTTTGTTTTTACTTGTGAAAGAAATAGATCGTTAGCAATTATTTAAAAGAGTCTGGTGAAAAAACGTCCGCAACTTTTTCCGGTATAAAAATTTCCTGACTTATTTTGACATATACAATTTTGAAACACAGTGCAATCTTGAATGTACTTTTTTCAATACTTTATTATGCCAATTTGAATGCAAACAAGCTTTTTTGGACGAAATAAAATATGATCTTGTCAATCATTTTGACTTTTTTCCACCAATTTGATCGCGAAACGTAAACACGTGATTTTTAAATACAAAAAAAGTTTTGCAGTATCATCTCACGTGAATAAACAGAAGTAAAAACAGTTTAGTCGATTTTGAATTGTCTGCCAGTTTTTTTTTGGGTTCCATTTTTTATAAATTATTTGAATTTTCAAATTTTCCCACCAAATTTTTTGGGATTCCCCTTTTTCGTTGATTTTTGAATTTTCAAATTTTCCCACCAATTTTTTCTGGGATTCCCCTCTTTATTTGTAATTTCAATTTTCATTTTTTTCGAGTTCTCCTTTTATTGATTTTTTGCATTTTTTCACTTAATTTTTTGGGATTCCCCTTTTTCGTCAATTTTTTAATATTCACATTTTCCCACCAAATTTTTCAAGGGTTCCCCTTTTTCACTACCTTTTGAAATTTTCAAATTATTCAAACAATTTTTTCCGAGATTTCCTTATTTATTAATTGTTTGAAAAAAAAAGTTTTAAATACACGTTTCTTACGACATTTTATGAATTATCTAAATGTAATAAATTAACACCGACTGCGGTTTTTCCCGCGATCAATAGGTGCTATTCATAATCGCTAATATACGCCATGATAATTGCAAGAATTACCATTTTTATTAAAAATTATGTGGTGACAATGATCTTGATTGTATTTTAAATGAATAATAACACATCGCAGCAGCGATAATCAATCAGCTATCATTAGCAGCATAAATATTAATTAATAAACTATGAAAAGTCAAGGTACAAAAAAAATGGCAGGAAAAACTCCACCATTATGATATGTATACAATTCAAAATCTCGGGTCAAACAAATTAACGGATTTCTGTATCATATTTCATCCCGCCGGTTCCGCCTCGTAATTTATGTGCATCAAATAAACATCACGACTTCTTTTTAACATTTTATATTTTCAAACCATTATTCAATTTTACGTTTCAATGCTCTAATTTATAACTGAAACAGAGAGAGAAAAAAAGTGCTCACATTTTTTTCAAACTTGCACGATGAAACAAAAAAACCGTCTGACGGAAAACCAAAAAAATCGGATGAAAAACGAGCACCGTGCATTATTGTATTTTTCGTTATCATTTTTATAATTATTATCTCAATTATAAATGATAAATTGTTGATTGACTGATAGATCGCGTGTATTTAATCAAGTTCGATTTCGATAACATAAAAACCTCAACCTTTTTCCGGCTGTTTGTTTGACTAATTTCAATTCATTATTTATCTATAATTGAATTGTTTTGCCGCGTTTATCCTGCGACAATTAAAAATAAAATCCGACAATCATGTCGGTTTAAAAATCTGATTTCCAATTAGCCGATCATACCCAAGCCGGTCGATTTTGGTTACGAAATTTGCTTTTCCCAACGATTTTTAATTTTCAAATTTGAATTTCCCGCGCTTTCAAAATCGCCTTGGGGACATTTCTCGTCGTCTCGGTTTTATTTGAAAAACGAGAGAGCGGAGTCCGCATTTCGATATCCTAATAGAGAACAATCTTTGCCATCCCATACACGGACTAAAAGTTTGCCAACGTTTCACAACTGAACGTCAAATGAATCTGCGAGAAGCAATGCCCCTTGATTTGTTGCTAATTAGAAACATCCGTTGCTCAATGACAGATGACATTTCTGAAATAATCCGATTGGTAAACCGCGCAAGAATTCCTCTCACGAACTCAAACAGTACTAAATAAACTAAAAAAAAAATCACAATTTCTACGAAAAACCTGAAAATTACTTTCTTACAAAATAATTTTTTCCCCTCATTTTTGTGATCTTCATCTTCTACTTAATGATTGCACAAAAAATGGTATTCATCTACGATGAAAATGTGTCTCAAATTACCATAAACAGTTTTTTGAGTTCGAAAGCAATTTGGTCGAGGGGGTTATGAAAAAGGCTACCACGTCGGGGGCCCGAGTTCAATTCTCGGGTTCAGCAATTTTTTTCCCCCGAGTTCGACTTTTTCCGTCATTAAAAACGATCATCTATCATTACAACAAATGTAATTCTAATAACAATGAAAAAAGGTAACGAAAAAAATAGTGGAGATAAAAAAAGTTGAAATGAAAAAAAAAATGTTTTAAATCGTGCTCGAAAAAATCATTTCCTGTCAAAAACGGATAAATTGAAGTCGATTTGAAATCGTGCATTAGAAGTTGAAAAGGTTATTTGAATTTGAATAAAAGATAAGATAAAAGTGGCAAAAACGAAAGAGGTTGCGCACTGGCGCAACGGATAATGAATCTGGACAGAACAACGTTGGCGTGCGTTTATTATAGAATTATCGCTCAGAGCGCAGCCGGCCGGTGTTGCAACGTCGAATACTTGGCGGGTTACTTGCAGTGAAAAGTGATGTTTTTTCTTCTCTTTCGATTGTCACGTTGTTTCACAAGTCGAAATTTGAAGTTCAGCCTCACATTTTTTCCGGCCCGACAAAATTTCGAAACTTTTGTTCAATTAATTACCCCCTCCATATTTTTATTTGCAAAAAAAATTTTTTGATTTATTGCCGCACCGTCTCGTTGCAAAATCTGATTTTTCGTCCGATACCATCAATCTTGGCTTGTTTCGCAAAAATTCAATTAAATATTTTTTTTGTCTCTCTTTTTTTTTTTGTCGCGAATGAAAATCGATTTTTTCACGATCGTCGAAGCTCGTTGAACACGCGTCGGGGAAAAAAATCGCATGTCATCGCACCGATCGGCCGATTGAAACGAGCGAAAAAGAAAAAAGCCATCGCATTTGCGAAACGCAATTTGAGATGAGATTTTTCGCAATGAGCTGAAACTGCGCGTTCCCTGCAACGTGCATTATTAATATGACTCATTGAAATTTCTTTAATCATTTTTACTCTGCGGAACGTTGCTCAAGCCGTGTTGCAATTTTCAAAAGGATTTAAATGTTCGATGATTTTTTTCAAGTTATAAATCAGTCTGACACCGGGCTCGTTTCGGTGACCAACTTTTGTTACAAAAATTATCTAACTTTACTATCAATAAATTGTATCAATTTTATCAATTTCACTTCGTTGAGATAAATAGGACATGGAATTTTTTTTCTTTGCAATTTTTTTTTTTTCAATCTTTTTTAATGTTTTCAAACTTTCCCGCGTTTGGTTTTGAATTGCGTCAATTGCAACCCCAGGTCGTGAACTTTTGTACGATTTCGAATGAAAAATTTTTTTACCCGATTTACCAATAAAATTTTTTATTAATAATAAATTATGATAAATGGAGTTACGAAATTGAAATACGTAATGTTGCAGGAAATGAACTATCAAAAGACACTTTTCAAATGGTTTATTTTTCCCGCCCGAAACCAGGCTGGGCAATCAATTAGCCGGCCACGTGTAATACTATTGGAATAATTATGTTCAACGTTGAAATACGTATGCTGCGAATTTTATGATAACAGGTCATAAACAGGTCATAATATATAGGGTCGCCTCTCTCTCCCTCTTTCTCTCTCTCTTTCTTTCTTTCCACGAACCTGAATGGTGTACGCAAGTTAAAATTGTTATTACATTCGTTATTATTTCGAAAACTTGTATTTACGACTCGAAAAATCGTCTGGGAACTCTGCAATGATTTGTTAGGCTGATCCAAAAGAGAGCAAATGTTGAAAGAAAATAAGAAACAAAATTTAATCAGGTCGCGTGAGTTATTGCAGGTTAAAAATAACTGAAACAAAATGCGATTGAGGGTTTTAAGAAAATCGAAATTCAAAAAAAGGATTAAATATGTAAAAGTTACAAGAAAAGTTATTAAAACGTTTGTGTCAGAAATTATTGTGAAATTTATTTACGAAGTTATTATAAAACTTATTTCCAAAGTTATTATAAAATTCATTTACAAGTTATTATAAAAATTACTTACAAAATTATTATAAAATGTATTACCGAAGTAATTATGAAATTTATTTGCAAAGTTACTTCAAAAATTACTCAAAAAGTTAATTACAACGTTGATTTTAAAAAAGGTACTAGAAAAGTGACTAAACATTCATTTTAGAAATTACCAAAAAAGTACTGAAATGGTAATCTAGAAATTTACTATAAAATATACTGAAAAATTGTATGAAAAGTTACTAGATTGTTCATTTTAGTAAATTACAAAAATAATAACTGAAATTTTGTTAGAAAACTTACGAAAAAGTTACTAAAACTGTCATTCAGAAAGTTCCTATGAAAAATTACTAAAAATTCGATTAAAAACTTACTAAAACTTTAATTTTAGAAAGTTATAAAAAATCGACTGAAATTTTGTTCGTAAAATTCACCAAAATGTTACAAACAAATAAGTTACTATAAAATTTACTAAAAATCACTATAAAATATACTGGAAAATTGTATAAAAAGTTACTAGAATGTTCATTTTGGTAAATTACAAAAATAGTAAATGAAATTTTGTTAGAAAAGTCACGAAAAAGTTATTAAAACAGTCATTTAGAAAGTTCCTATGAAAAATTACTAAAAATTCGATTAAAAACTTAATAATAATAATAAGCTACCCCTTGCTACCCCTTGTTAAAACTTTAATTTTAGAAAGTTATAAAAACGACTGAAATTTTGTTCGTAAAATTCACCAAAATGTTACAAACAAATAAGTTACTATAAAAATTTACTAAAAAAATTACTGCAAATAGTTTTTTCAACTTGAAAAACAAATCAAAACGACTGATTCCGTAGATTATAACTTCATTTGATAGCTCAAAAAAAGTACACTTTACAGAGCTTGGAAAAAAAACTTTTTTTTTCTGTTAATGACAATAAGATAAATTTTATTGTTACTTCTGAACCAGAGACAATGATCGTGGAATTTTTCTATGATTGTTAGCAAAAATTTTCCATTTCTGGATACCGCAGAAAATTACAGAGCTTTCGTGGCAAAACGTGCGATGGAATAAAAAAAAAAAGCAATAAATCACGCGTGTTTGTAAACAAATCACCCGTCGAGCTGCTCGTCATCAGTTGTCGTAGAGTCGACGATGATCTATTGGTTTTTTAAGGTACGTTTTTTCTTTCACACGTCCAATGATAATATGTTATAAAAATAGTACGATGTATTTTTTCCAAAAAACAAAAACAATTTCGTATCAGATTGCACTTGTTTTCCCGAGTCACGCTTGTTTTGACAACGTTCGAACTTTATTTCAACGTGACATTTCAAAATATTTACATTTTTTCAAACTTTCACAAAAATGAAGATATCCCCACCGCAGTTCCGACTGGCCCCAACAGATGGCGCTGCACTGTATCTTCCAAATAATTTTTTTTTCAATCTCCAAATCGAATTTTCTCGCCACCTATAAAAAACATTGATGTTTTTTTTAATGTATCGTTTTTTAAGGACGCAAAGGAATCGTAAATAACGAAAGTGAACATATTGTCAATTCAAATGAGATTTTCACGCGACTGAATCGGTTAATTGGCAGTGATAGATATTACTATGTTTACAAACATGCAATTTTCAATGACGAAAAAAGTGCATGCATCTAAGCGAGTGTTTTTTTGTCCCCGCAACGAATACATTAACATCGCGATGAGAGAACTTTCTAGATTACAAGTTTTTTTTTTGTTGCAAACAATTTTTTTACTCGTTCGCCTCTTACGATTGTTTGAATTTCGCTCGACTTTTCGAGTATGTCGTATTTCGCAGCCGGCTGGCACTGATTCAACTATTATAGGAAGATAATCTTGATGTTCGCATTGAAGAAATAAAAATGCAATGGCAACTTCCGGACTAACGGAAACAAAATGAGCTCGTCGAGGTTTTTTGCGCGGGTTTTGAATAAATCGTACACACGCACTTCCTTAACAGGATTCCCTCCGGTTATTAACATAGCTCGTTTGCCTTCAACTTTTTGAGAAGAAGTTGCTTGTTCGAAGATGTCAACAATTGTTTAGCTTCTTGGAACTATTTTTCAACTATTTTCAATTTTATACAATTCTTTATAAACTTATATCTTCTTTATAACTTATACTTTTTTATATATAATTTTATATTTATATTTGATATTTCATTCATATTTTGTATTTACCCTAGTGAAGAAGATCATATATTGTCCATACATAAAATATATATTGACAATATATTAGTTGAAAAATCATATATTGACCATATATTGATTTTTTTAGAAAATTGCTAATATGTTGCCAATATACAGTCCATATATGAAAAATATTTAAAAAATATACGGTCAATATATTGGCATATATTGTCAATATATGATTTTATGAAAATAATATATTGTCAATCTATCGATGATATTATTATATATTGAATTAATTCTATATCATTATATAATTATATTTTATATTTGTATTCTCTTTTATCATTTTTTTTAATTTTTATATATATTTATTTCAAATATTTTTTATTCTTTCATTCATTTTATATATTTAATTAAATCTATATCATTATATTATTATATTTTATATTTATATTCTCTTTTATCATTTTTTTTAATTTATATTTTTTTCAAATATTTTTTTATCCTTCATTCATTTTATTTATTGAATTATTGATTTATTTTATATTCAATAATATATTTAATCAATTCTATATCATTTTATATTCCCTTATATTATTTGTTTACATTATATTATATTTGTTTACAATTTTGATGTATATTTATTTCCAATAATTTTTATTTCTTCATTTATTTTATTCATTTAATTATTAATTTATTCTATTCTATTTATAATTGATATTTCATTCATATTTTATATTTAATTATATATACAATCAATTCTATATCATTATATTATTATTTTTTATATTTATTATTCTCTTATATTATTTTTTTACAATTTTTATATATATTTATTACAATTACTTTTCATTTCATTTTATCTTATTTGCTGATATTTATTGATTTCTCAAATTTCTCTTTTTGTCCATTTCGTTTTCGATACTTTTGTGTTAACATTCCATTGTTTCCGAGACAAAAAGCCATTCGACCTCGCGGAATTCGAAAAACATCAAGATTGTCAGTTTCTAAAACTAAATGTTAACAATATAATTGAATTTTGATATCAGCATCTGACTGTAATTCAAAGTCCATAAATAAATGCGTAATCGGAAATGCTTCATGACGGTGCCTTAATAGGCTGACCTATATCGGTTCAAAGTATAAGAACAATTTGTCAAGCCAAACATTCGAGTCTTTATTAAATTATCGCCAGCCAATTAATTCAATTTGTATTCAAATAATTCATTTAGTTTTCAAATCATTACAAATTGAAATATAAAATTTCATTCAAATTAAATTATATTTTTTGTTCCAATTCACTGTTTGATGCTTTCGATTTCAAACTTTTATTTTATCATGTTTTTTAATTAAATAATTGAATTGATCAATCGAATTAATTGATTTCATTTCATTTATTTCGCGGATTCGAAAATTATGTTTTCGTTTGCAAAGGCTGAATTGGAAGCAGAATGTTGTTTTTAAAAGTTTACGATACAACCTTTTTTTGTGGGGAAACAATTTTTGTAAAAATCATCGATTTGAAAACATGAATAGGTTAATTCTGATTGTATTACCCAATCGCGAACCGTCGAATGTACAAAAAAAGGAGTGTAAATTATAACTCAATGAATTCATCTATCGAACGTCACGAACAATTATAACACGTAGGTTTCTAACATAACAAGCAATTATAATACCGAATCATCGGCCGAAAAAAAAACTTCCCACAAATTTGTTATTATTGAGAAAGAAAAATGTAACTGCCGGAAAAACCAGATTGTTATTCAACTTTGCGAGAAAAATATCAATTTAGTGAATCCGTCTCTGAACTCGTTACAATTAAAATTTACTTGGAAAATCGAACCGGTGATTAAATTTCAAACGAATCGAAAAAAATTTACATCACATATAAATGTGATATAAAATACAAAAAAAAAAAAAGAAAAAGTTGACCCCTCGAGCAAGTTTGGATGTAAACAATTTCAAAAACGTTAGGAAAAAAGTTCGGTGCGGGAAAATAACAGATTTTAATGAACTTTTTAACCGGCAAAAAAGTTGGGCTAAAAATGAAACCGCCTCTGAAAGTGAAAAGAGATGAATTGGAATCGATGAACTTTATCAAAACACTGAGATCTTTTTTGCCTGGTAAAATTGATGAATAATTAATGAAGCTCAAGTATTAAGGCACAAACTTTGACAGTTGACAAAAAAAAAACACCAGCCCGATGTTTATTCATTTTTCAAAGCCGCAATTACAATTGAATAACGATCGACTTATTTTGTTAGTGACGTCACGGTGAACAAAAAACCTGATGCATCGAGAAAAAAAATCGACTTAAACTTTTTTCATCCCAAAACGAGTGTTTGAAATTTTGTTTTCCACTTTAGTTGAATTTTATGTTGGGTATCAATTTTTCGGTTGTTTACAGTCAAATATTTTCTTAAAACGATCGTTTGTTCTTTTATTTATTTATTTATTTATTTATTTTTTTTTTTTGAGTTTGAATCCCCTCAATGTTTGAGAGATGAAAATAAAAACGAAAGTCAGAAAACAATGTTTGCAATTTGCAGCTCAAGCACGAAGTTCTGAACTTCCTAGTATTACTGTAATCTCTAAAAGTGGTTTTGTTCAAGATCAAAGATAAAAGCCAATTTCATGAGTTGTTGAATGAAAAGCAGTTATTAAAAGTAGGATTAACGGCCGAAAGTAGAAAAATCGAAACTTTTTTCGTGCTTTATTTAAATTTAAAATTGTATTTTGAGGGTGGGGGAAATTGATGATAAGTGAAAAAGGGGAGGGGGTAAGTACATGCTTATTGGATTTTTTTGGGAAACAAATAATCGTAAGATCAAATTCCAGGATTATTTTTGAAAAAAAATTATCAATTCAAAATGATTTCTCGTATTTGAAAAAATGATAGAAAAAGAATCAATTTGGTACAATTAGTAACAAATAGACGTTTTTTTCTGAATATTAAAGTGTCCAATTTGTGGATAACAGACAGTTTTTGTTCGAAATAAAATTAGTATCGAATCGAGTTTTCTTAATTCATGACACTGATGATTCCGAGTAAAACAGATTCATCTCAAATGACTCAGCATGTTCCTTTTTTCGTAAGGCCCGGAATAAACAAATTAGCTAAACTTTTAACAACGTTCCAAACAATGAAAAAAAAATTTTTTGAAAACATCTCTCTGACTTGACCTTTTTTCAAGTCTTGTAAAAGTATCGAAATTTTATCGATAACCAAATTCATATAATATTTAATATCAGTATTTGAAATTAATTTATCGAAATTCCAATTAGAAATTGATTTCGAAAAGTGTATGATAAATTAAAAACATTTATTTAAATTGTCCATTAAAAATTTAATTGGCAATTTGTTTTATTATTAATTCATACCAGAACATAGAATACGAAACATAAAAATTCATGTAAAGATAAGGATAAAATGTGAGAACTTCGATTTTTATGACATTTCTTTTTATTACTTGAAAGCTGAGACAGTTTTTGATAAAAGTGACGATAGACATTTTTATTTCGAGTACAAAATAACTCGTTTGATTTTTGAGAACTATTTAAAAATCCAATTACGAACTTTAAAACAACCGAATTCAATCAGATCAAATAATTCAATTAAGCAATAATTTGTAGCTAATTATAGCCAATAAAAATACAAGAAATTAATCAAAAATTTAATTATAAAAAGAAACTTTCATTGGAATTGTTATTTTTTGAACAAAATTTATTAATTAGCAGGTGAAAAATAACAAAAAAGAAGTTTTATCATTTAATAA